>JAASFN010000448.1:0-20146 GCA_023333795.1 Globisporangium rhizosaccharum | reverse complement strand
AGCGCATTCACACACATACAACTCATGTAGCATACACAGGCACACCAGTCGATATCAACGTACACCGGCTCCGCTAACCGAGAGCCTCGGCCCATCAACCAGCACACTCACGTACATCACGTACCGAAGAGGCTTGTGCGACTTGAGCGTGCTTGTGCTGACGGCGTCTGGGCGGAGGCTTGCCAACTTGGTGGGAAAAACGGAGTGGGATTGATGTAGTTACGTAAGCAATATCTAGAAGGTCTGAGTCTGCTCTTGCCGATTGAATGCTCGATACAAACTTCAAGTTAACGACTGCTCGGTCAGGCGCGTTTCTCGCTTGAACAGTCGTCTACCCGAGTCGTCGGTTTTCTCCTGCCGGAGTCGCCCATACAAATCGCAAGTGTCGTGATCTTTGAGGTGTATCACAAAAGATCTCGCTCTTGCCGACCTCTCGAAGCCGATGATTGGACAGCTGGATCGAATCGTCAGAGCTGGTGACCGGGTTCTGCGTATCTCGGTTGTCGACTTGAACTTGCGCGCACAAATGGTCAAGTCACTTCACCACACAGCTCTACTGGTGCCGACAACGACGTGTTCGACGAACCTAACCTGAAGCTCCACAATCATATCCTGACGCGTACAAAGTGCTCCTAGCGATCGAGAAATTGTGGCGCGACAACGTGTCAATCCCAGCTCTGCGAGTGTACAGCGAAGCGCGCGACTTGCTTTGGAGCACTCGCTTTTCCTCCACAAGCAGATCACAGACAGCAAGAGCCAGACGCTTGTGACTGACTTCTTCGCGCCAAAATGAATTAGTTTTTGAATGAAGATGAATAAACAGCATAATTGTATGGTCCATAATTTTGGCAAAACTCCAGAGCGGATATGTGTCGCAAGGATAGGATTGGTTTATCCGTTCTCCTAGCCGTATGTATATCGAGGGGTTCTTCTGCATTCCGCAAGGGTGGGTTATTGTCAGCTAACCGCAGCTGTGTACCCCGTTACAGCCGGCCACTAGTTTAGGTTGGAGTCCGCGCGCTGTTTGACGCGACGCGCTGACGACCGACTGAACTGCTGGTATTTTCTGTGATCTGTTCTTGTTTTTGTTTGGAGGCGCTTGTGTCGAATTCGACTGCCTTTCAGAGATTGTCAGCTAAAAATCCAAAATATTCGACAGTTTTAGTAGCATTGTACTACCGTATTTGGTGTACCCCTGCACCTACGTTTTTTGTTTTGTTCTGCATCTAAACTGTCAATTCCAGCTAATACGAAACTCAGGTTTGTTTTGCTTGAAGTTGCGTTGTTTGAGGTGTACCTAACGCCTCTATTTGACCAATCACATCCACGAACTGTCGCCGACCTTACTATTGTATCCAATGACATCAACGTGTGGCATTTATGGTTTTGGTGTTGTCCTGCACCCTTTTTCGATATTTTTTAGGTGTACACCAAATACAGTACTTGAGCTACAATATTTTGTGTGGCTTGTAATTATTGGATATAGTATCCGATGTCCGAACAACTCTAAGAGACGAGTGACAACTTGACGAGTGACAACTTGGCACAGCGACCTCCCGAGTGACAGCAGGTCATCCCTGCGCCTGAGCTGACCTGAGTCAACTAGCGCGTGTCTGTCTTGAAACCCAAGAGGAAGCGACGGTGGACAACTACACTTATTGCGTGAAGGTCAGCATGCTTGTCTGGTGGCGTACTGGTTGTACTCAGGTGAGCTTCGCAGTCACGTGTGTGATCGAACGAGTGCGTTGCGCTCCACTTGGATTCGCTTGCTTCAAAGTCGAGCTCATAGCGGTTTCAACGACGTGGCCGGAAGTGACAGCTCAAGTGTGCAGCTCAAACGTGCGTCGAAAAGCGAAGGTTCTGTCCTGCGCGCGAGTTCGTTCTTCGTACTCTGCTCTTGCCGCACGTCTACAGCTCGCATATTCAGAGGTATGGTTGATGGCAGCGCACACACGAGTCTGCTTCGCGATACTATGCAGTACAGCTAATCAGATCGCAGATCGATCGCAGGGCGCGTTGGCGCGCTGGTGCTTCCTCGATTCCTCAGCGATTCCTCTCGATGTTGAAAATGGACTCGCGCAGTCGCATGAGGTGATCGATCAAGCGCCCTTGCGGGCGCTCGGCCAGTCAGTGCCCACGCAAGACTGCGAGGTCGTCTGCTGGATTCACTCTCGAATTTGCCACGACGCATCCAAGTCGATCTCACGCGCTCCATTCCACCTTCTCACGATGTTCAAGACCCTCGCAACGCTTCTCCTCGTCCTCGCTACAACTGCCCACGACAACACACTCGTGGTTGCAGACTCGACTATGGCCACGCACGCGTCCATGAAGGTCATGAGCTTCAACTTGCGCACGTCGCTCGCAAAAGACCCGTGTCCGAGTGGCTGCTGGGACCAGCGCAAGCACCGCGTACGGAAGATGCTCGAGCGGTACGCGCCAGACTTCATCGGCACGCAGGAAGGAGCGCCGGACCAGATTGCGTTCTTCGAGAGCTCGCTCGGCTATGCAAGCGTCGGCGAATGCGCAGGACCGTGTGAAGCAAACGAGCGCAACAGCATCTTCTACGTCAAGGACCGCTGGCAATGGCTCCAGGGCTCGACGTTCGCACTGGTATGTACGATCATCGTTGTGTTACACTGCAGCAAACAACTTGCTTCGCTATCAAGCTGTCTATCTGTGTCGGCATCATTGGACTCACTCGCTGCATCGTACCACACTGCTCACAACAGAGTGACACACCTGAGAAGATCCCGTCGAACACGTGGAACCTCGAGTACCTGCGCGCCGCAGTCCTCGCTCGTTTCCAGCACCGCGCGACGCAGAACACAGTGTGCATGCTCAACACGCACTACGACATCTCGCGCGGCCAGGAGCAGTCGTCCATGCTCGTGGCGCAGCGCCTCGCTGCGTTCTGCCAACCTACCGACACGGTCGTGCTCACTGGCGACCTCAACGCTCCACCAAACGTCCCAGCGACCCAGTACCTCGCAAACATCACGCAACTGCGTGGTGCGTTCACACCAATGCCACTGTATGAGACACTGACTGCTGCTGGTGTGCCTGGCGCGACGTGGATCGGCGGGTCGTTTGGCAATCAGACCGTGGGCAACAAGATCGACTACATCTTCGCGCGCCGCGACGCACAGAGCTGTCTGCGCGGCGCGAAGATCATCACTGACACGTTTGACGGCTTCAGCTGCTCCGACCACGCGCTGCTCCAGTCCGAGTTCCTCATTGGCGCGGGCTGCGCGCAGTGCGCCGCAGCGCAGTAGGAGTCACAGCACCGATAGCGTCGCAACCTGTGCAGTATCTATCGGTGTCACAGATGGCTACACATTGCAATGATGATGATTTTACCTCAGAATCGCGGTCGTGAGGGCGGACTTGCGGACTTGCGTGCGTGCATGTCAGGTCCAACAACAACGCACTCGAATGATTGGGAGTGAACACGCGAAGCAGTGGCACCGACGTTCTCTGCGTTGGTTCGTATGTGAATTGAGTGCAGCGCATTGAGCGTCGTCGTCAAGTGTCCGCGTGTGCACAGCCAGCACCAGCACAGCGCGAACGAATGTCGGCTTGTTTACATGCGTTGCCAGTTTGGACGCTGTTTGATAGTCCGCTTTGCTGCTCTCTCCACACTTGACTTGTGTCACGACGATGGCGATGTGAAATACTAGTACTAGTATGAAGCCATGCGAGAGCCAGTTGCAGCGCGTCGCCCCGCCCAGTCAAGCGATCCATCAGTCCAGAATATTTCTAGAGGAGAGATGACCTGTATATACATTTTCTTTTTTGAAAAGCATCAGTTCTCGTTGCACCATGCGCATGGCAGCAACATGAGCTCGAGCGCTACTAGTATATCGCTATATTGAGTGCAGGCATGCGTCTGTGATGATTGGACGCGACATGCGAATGTCATGTGCACCAACGTCAAGTGCTCGAGCGTCTGCAACGAGTGCATACTCTCCTCGCTTTCGTCACTATCACACATGTTTATGTTAAACGACAGTGGTGTCGTCAACTCGCGCGTGACTTAATGCGGACTTGCACGGAGGTTTGAAAGCAGTTTTGTGCGAATTTCGTCAGATGTGGTTCTATTTGATCAGATTTGAGCCCCTCCAGTTCAAAAACGAAAAAATCAAGTCAATTTTACAACATGTCATGTTCATATTTGAGCAAATGCGTTCAAACCCGAACGCGAGTGTTCGTTTGAAAACGCTGTCGCCACGTTGTCACTTCGCATACGTGCGCACGATGCAAGTATACTGTTTGCAAGTTGCTCACGTTTTGAGCGACAGGGCCGCCTGTACCACACCACTCCGCCACTTCACTCCGCCACACCGCGCGCACACGAACAGCCGTCGTCTTCTCGTCCCTCTCTCTCTCTCTCTCTCTCTCTCTGGCCGCGCAAAAAAAAGTCCATCACGTCGTGCTAAAACCGCACAATATGTCTAATTTCGAAAAACAACACACTTTCCGAGCCATTTCCTGTTTGAAGTGCGACGTCGTTAAGAGAAACGCACTGTTTTCTTTAAAACCTGTCGCACTTTAAACAGCAAATGGCTCGAAAAGTGAGTGGGTACAGTTGATGTCAACCCTCCGCGCTCGCAAAGAACCGGCCCTATCTCTCTTCTAAAACCTACCCACTCAACCTCTTAGAAACGGGGGCCTCTATTTTCGTCTGGCCGCGAAAACCGCCTGAACTGACTGTTTTTCGTGGTGGCCGCGCCCGCGCAGTCACTTTCGCTCGCTTGGGATTCCGGAAAGGCACCCTCGTCCTCGTCCTCGCGGCCGCACACTCACGCGCTCACTCACTACACGCTCACACATCGCCACCGCCACCGCGCGCTACGCCACTCGCCGACGTCGCCGCGACAGAAAACAAGCAGCTCGCTCGCTCGGAGAAGACTGACTGACTGAGAGAGACCTTACCGTTTGTCGAAGGAGGTACGTCCGCCGCCATGCACATGCACACACACACCACCCTCAAGTGCGTAGTAGCGTATCTGAACGCACAGCTGCTCACGCGCGCATTCGCTTGCTTTCTCTCTCTGTATCGCTTACTTGCTCGGCAGAGCTCACTCGTAGCTCACCTACCCCAGAGACAACCATTTCGCGCACGATGTCATCGCGCAGCCTCAAGGCCGCTGCGGCCAGCAACAACGACGTGCTCACGATCGACCAGCTGCGCCACCAGGACGACTGGGTCCTCGACACGGAGCGATACAGATGCCACGTGTGCACGCGCAACTTTACGCGCTTCCGGCGAAAGCACCACTGCCGCAAGGTGCGTCTCGTAGATCCTCTCACTCTGTCACTCTCGCTCTCTCTTGTTGCACATGCACATGCTCATCATGCTCACACATCACTGTTTTGTATCACACTTGCTACGACAGTGCGGTGAAGTCGTGTGTGGCAACTGCACGCTGAAGAAGCAAGCCGAGCTCCCAGTGATCGGCAAGTCGCTCGTGCGCGTGTGCATGTCGTGCATCCTGTCGCACGCGAACGCGCAGGCGAACCCACAGGTGCCGCCTGCTTCGAAGACGTCGACGACGTCATCGCCACCGCCGCCGGAGGAGCACTGGGACGCGAAGAACTTCCACTCGCCCACGAACGACTCGGAGGGCGACTTGAACCACTTCACGTCGGACTTCCACCAGCCGGAGTTTGAGTACCCGCTCGACTTTGACTGGGACCATCCGTGGCCAAAGCCGCCGATTGTGCCGGACGAGGACGAGCGTCTCGACGTGCTGCGCGGCTTTGAGATCATGGACACGCCGACTGAGGACGTGTTTGACATCATCTGCGACCTCGCGTCGAACGCGCTCAAGAGCCCGATCGCAGCGGTGAGCTTGCTCGACGAAGACCGCGAGTGGTTCAAGGCGAGCGTCGGCCTCGCGCAGAACGAAGTTCCGCGCTCGGTGTCGTTCTGCGCGCACGCGATCATGTCGAAGGAGCCGATGGTCGTGATGGACACGCTGTTGGACAAGCGCTTTGCGAAGAACCCGCTCGTGACGGGTGCTGCGAAGATCCGCTTCTACGCCGGCGCACCGATCTGCACGCCGTCGGGCCACCTCCTCGGTACAGTCTTTGTGTTTGACACGCAGCCGCGCACGACGTGCGACATTGCGACGCTTGAGAAGCTCTCGAACGTCGCGATGAAGAACTTGGAGGACCGCAAGAACGCGCTCGGTGCGCCGATTGACAGCGGCAAGCCGGAGCCGCCGCGTCCGCAGTCAGTGCGCTCGGCTGAGCCGCTTCGGGGCTCGGGCATTGGCATTGCGAACCAAGTCGTGGCGGCGCCAGTGGTGCACCAGCCGCAGTCGCAGGACCTCGTGGCGGCGAACAGCGTGGGCGACGGACAAGTCACGGCAGGTCCAAAGATGGAGACGATGCTCATGGACTTGCTCTGCCGCACGACGGAGACGCAGCAGCAGCTCGCAACACAGCAAGGCGCGATGTTCCACACACTAGGCCAGCACACGCAAGACATCGACAAGTTAGCGACGGCGATGGCGCGAATGGAGGCAAAACTAGACTCGCTCGCAGAGTAAGACGACCCGCTGGCGCGCGACTCATCTCGTCATCGCCTGCTCGTTGCAACGCGCTGCACGCGTGGCTAGCGCAAGCGAGTAGCAGCAGACGACGACGACGATGGTGATGCTGATGGAGAGTGAGAGACAGTGTAGGACGACCGACCGAGCGAACGAAGCACGAAGAAGATGAACGAGAGGACTGACGGCACGAAAGAGAAAGAGAGATGAGAGAAGCGAGTGTGAAGGAGAGAGAAGAGCGCGAGCGCGTGAGTGAGTGAATGCGCCGAGAAGATGCGATGCCGCGTCGTCGTCAAGTGCGTCCGCTCTTCTCGGTGGCGCCGTCGCCTCGCGGCCGACCGAATTGTAGTGTATAAAGTTGGCTCTGTTTGCTTTGCCGCCGCGCTCGGTCGTGTGTGAATGAATGATGGAGTGATAGAGAGAGCGCGCTTGTATGTGCATTGCCATTGCACTAGTAAGCACAATGCACACACACTGCACATCTTTGCTTTGCTTTGCATGTTCATCGTTGTCTGTTGTTCATGATCGTCGTTGTCGTCTTTGTCGTCTGCTCACACAAGCCAGCATACGATTCACTTGCTTTCAGTATACTCGCTTATTTCTCTCGCTTAAGTGCGATTGGAAGTTGCAGCATTCTCGAGTCGAGCGACAAAGGGAACGAACTCACAGCACGTGCGCAAGTGCGAGTGAGTGCGTGTGAACTACCAAGTGCCGCAGTCGCCATGAGCAACCGCATGAAGGAGTATCGCTACTACCTGAGCAGCAGCGTGAGCACAAGCATCTCGCTCAAGGTCTCGCATCTAGAGCTCGCGCCGGCGATCCCACTGAGCGTGGACGAGCAGCTGGGTGCGCTCAAGCTCGCGCCACCGCCGCCAAATGGCGCACGCGCTGCTGCAGCACAGCAAGTGAAGCGCACACCAAGTGCGTTCGAGAGCCTCGGACTGCAGCAGATTGTAGGCACGTCGACTGAACTGCGCAACTCGACAATCAACGAGTTCTTCATCAGCGCGCAGATCTTCTCCGACGGCTTGCCGCTCCACCCCATGGTCATTAGGTACGTGGATATGTATGTGATTGTGACCATGACATAGTAGCTCACACACATATATACGTGTGTCTGTGTATCTGCTCGCACCAGCTCAAAAGGTCCAACAAAGTGCAGCGAGTCGAGCATCTACTGGAACGAGTGGCTGTCGTTCCCTGTGCGGTACCGCGATCTGTCGCGCAACTCACTGCTTGCGATCACGATCTGGGGTGTCGGGTGGGTCCCCATTGGCGGCACGACAATCTCGTTCTTCACTAAGCACGGCGTGCTGCGCGACGGGAACCAGTGCTTGCGGCTCTGGCCCGGCGTGGAAGCCGACTCGTCGACGCACACGACGACGCCGTCCGAGGTCGACGGCGAGTGGGCCAAGCAAGAGTGCTTTCGCCTCGACAAGCTCCGCGAGAAGTTCGAGCGCAAAGAGATCTCGCGCAACGAGTGGATGGACGGCGTGACCGACCGCCGCATCGCGCGCATCCGCCGCGGCAGTGAACCGCCGAGCAAGAACGAAGCGCTCGGACCGTTCTGCTCGTACCGCGAAGACGCGCTCTTGTGGATCGAGATGCCGTACTTTGGCGACGTCGTTGTGTACGAAGAGGAGCCGTACGCACAGCGTGCTGTGCCAGCGTCGTACACTGCGGATGTGCGTCGGCGCTTGCACCACACTGGCACAGGACTAGTCTCGCCATCGAGCACGACGCCGTCGTCGTTCGTCGACGCGCACGCACTCAGTGGCTCGTACGACCTCGCAAATGCGCCGACACCGTCGTCGACATCGTCCACTGGCACGTCATCGTACGCAATGTCGTCGTCCAAGGAGCTCGCGAGTCTCATCACAGTCTGGGACCCCGAGCTGAACGAAGAGAATCCGTCAGAGCGCAAGTACCGCAAGCTCGCGCGCGACATCCTCCGCGGATCGATCGATCCGAACCTCAAGCCAAGTCGCGACGAGAATGTGCGCATTGAAGCGCTACTGGCGACGCCGACGAACACGCTCAAGAGCGACGACAAGGACTTGCTCTGGAAGTTCCGGTACACGCTCACGGACAACAAGAAAGCGGTCGTGAAGTTCCTGCTCTCGGTCGACTGGAACGAAGAGACGGAGCGGCAACAAGTGACGGACTTGCTGCACCAGTGGTGCGAGATCGACATTGCTGACGCGCTCAAGCTCCTCGGGCGCGAGAAAGAGTTCAAGCACGAGATCGTGCGCAACTTTGCAGTCTCGACGCTCGCACGTGCGAAGAACGAAGATCTCTTTGACTTTCTCCTCCAGCTCGTCCAGGCGCTGCGGTACGAGAAGAACGCGTCGTCACCAGTCGTTGCGAGCTCGTCGCGCGGCGGCGTTGCTTTGAACGACGACAGCAGTGAAGCTGGCGGTGACAGCGACGGCGCGACCGACACGCTCGGTCCACTTGCGCGGTTCTTGATCGAGCGCTCGAGCACGAGCTTCCAGATGGCGAACTACTTCTTCTGGTACCTCAAAGTCGAAGCCGACGACATGAACCGCGACTCGGAGATCTTCCGCGTCGTGCTCACGCGCTTGCTCACGTACTTGCAGAAAGGCGAGGAGAAGAAGCCGATCTACGACATGATCGTGTCGCAGCGCGCGTTCATGGACCAGATCCTCGCGATCCACAACCGCGCGCGCGAGGAAAAAGGGAAGAAAGGACCAAAGGAAGAGAAGCTCCGCCAGCTGCTCAAGCACCAGTTCCCGTGGCCAAAGGGCCACGTGATCCGCATGCCACTCGACCCGGACGTGCACTTGAGCGGAATCGTGCCGTCGTCAGCCAAGATGTTCAAGAGCGCGATGTACCCCGCAGTGATCCAGTTCCAGACGATCATTCCGCCTCCTGAGCTCCACCACGCCGTCCCTGGCATGCACACGAACCTCCACGACTCGACGCTGCTTGCGAGCGAGAACGGCCAAGGTGGTGGCAATGCGCTCTCGCAGTCGATGGTCTTTGGCGCCAGTAGCAGCAGCGAGAGCCTTGCGCGCGGCTCGCTCTCGACGCGCATGATCAACTACTTGAACCGCGAGAAAGAGGGGCCGATGTTCAAAGTCATGGTCAAGAACGGCGACGACTTGCGTCAAGACCAGCTCATTATGCAGATGTTCACATTGATGGACCGATTGCTGAAGAAAGTGAACCTCGATCTGAAGCTCACGCCGTACCGCATCCTCGCCACTGGCGCGAACGACGGCTTGATGGAGTTTGTCCAGGATTCGTACCCAGTGTCGTACGTCGTCGAGAAGTTTGAAGGACCGCTCGGGTTCCTCCAGAAGCACCAGCCAGACCCGAATGCCGAGTACTTTGTGAACCCTGAAGCGCTGAGCACGTACGTCAAGTCCGTCGCTGGCTACTGCGTCTTGACGTACCTCCTCGGCATTGGCGATCGCCACCTCGACAACTTGATGATGAAGACCGACGGGAACCTCTTCCACATCGACTTTGGGTACATCTTTGGCGCCGACCCGAAGCCGTACCCGCCGCCGTTCCGCTTGACGAAAGAGATGGTCGAAGGTATGGGCGGCGTGCAGAGCCAGCACTACCTCAAGTTCCAGACGTACTGCTGCCAGGCGTTCAACTGGCTCCGAAAGAGCGCAGACTTGATCCTGAACTTGCTCAACCTCATGGCCGACGCTGGCATTGAAGAGCTCGCGAAAGACCCGGAGACCGCGCTGCAGAAAGTCCAAGAGAAGTTCCGCTTGGACTTGACTGACGAGCAAGCGGAGCAGTACTTCTTGGGACTCATCACTGACAGTGTCACTGCGCTCTTTCCCCTGCTCACGGAGTTCATCCACAAGATTGCGACCCGGCTCCGGTAAGGTATGCTGCGAGTCGATACACTTGTCGCCACAGACTGTCGTTCTCTTCACTGGTGGTGATGCGATGCGATGTGCGGACATGGCACAAGAAGAAGAACGCGATTGGATGTTGTGTTGTCTTGGTTGAGTGAGGTCGCAAGTGGTCGTGTTTTGCTCTCTCTCTCTCTCTCGTGTCTCTTGCTATGTGTGAGTGTGATCGATCGCTCTATCTACCGCGCACCGCCAAATGACTGCTGCGAGTGCAAGAGTGCGCTGTTGACGTGGCGAAAGTTGTGGAGCACTGCGACGCTCTCACCTGCGAGCGAGTGCAGCGTCACGCCTGCGGATTTTTGCGGACTCGCATGTAGCAAAGTCGATCCAAGCGTCGTTCCGTCGCCGCCATGCTCGTGCTGATGCTGGTGCTTGTGCTCATGAAAGTGAGCGTTCACCATGTCGCCGAGTCGTGATTGCTCGACACTCGCGGTGCTGTGGTGCTTGACACTGCTCAGCACCGGCTTGGCTGAGGTGTCGAGATGCGCAGCTTGAAACGATGGGAGTACTACGCGCGGCGAGGAGCTGGCTATGTCTGCTGCATTAGTGCTAGCCCCAGTCGCCAGTACCCCTCCATCTGCCAAGTGTGTGACTGCTCCGATGGTCGGGAAGCGCACTGGCGAGTCTGGTGGGGAACTTGCAAACGCCTTGAGATGTGTCTCTCCAGCTGCTCTTGGCGAGCCTTTGCCATCGAAGCGCAGGCGCTGGAGCATCTTCACGACGCCAATGACAGTGCAGACGTACGCAACCTCGCGCTCGTAGCTCGGGTCATGGAGCTTCTCAATTGCGTCGCTGACCTGGCCACAGCTCTCGGCAATCGCGCAGTACGCAATCGCCTCGGTGACCTGAGGTAGCGCAGCTCGAATGCACGCGATACACCGATACAGCGTTGAGCGCGACTCGAACAGATCTGCCGCGAACGAGAGCACTTTGTCCCAGTACTCGATGCACGGCATCGTCGCAGACACGTAGCCGAGCTGAAAAGAGGAGCACCATCAGCTCGTCAGAGTTAGTCACTGCGGCAATACAACACATCATCACGAGCAGAGCAGGAACAGTCTCGCAGCCTCGCGCTACCTTATTGAATGCTTCCATCGATTGCTTTCGCCGGAGCTCAGGACGCTCTCGGTCAGGGTTGAGCAAGCCGCTTGTATGCGCGAACGACCCGCTCGGCATCGACTTGACTTTCTTCGCTGCCGCTACTCGTGCGCTCGAGCTCGTCATCGACGAGAGATCGAGCTGAGAGGTGTAAGATCGGTGGTACCGCGGATCTGAGCGGATCTGGTAGATACTCCCTACAGCAACTCGTTGTCGCGCGAGAAACTGCTCGTGTGCAATGCTCTCCGGTGCACGATCGTTTGTGCTGTGGTCATCTTCGTCGTCCTCTTCCTTCATGTGCTCTTGTTGCAACGGCAGTCCAGCTCCAAGTCCAAGGACACTTGAACTCGGCTGGCGCAGCAGCGAGTTCCGTCTCCGTGCCCGCGGATCGCTGCTTGAAAACGACGGTGCGCGCGTGAGCACTGCACAGCCTTTGCTGCTCTTCGGCTCGTCCGCGCGACTCTGTGTCTTGTGCTTGCGCCGAAAGATGCGCTGGAGCTTCTTCACGGCCTTGTCGTACAAGTTCACGCGCACCTCTTCGATGACTTGGCGAATGGGTTTCTGGAGAAACGCCGCGAACTGCTCGTCGTAGTTCGCGTGCAAGTCGCTAAGTGGCACAAGCGGCGCGATGTGGCGATTCACGTTCCTCGCGCGCTTGTACTCGGCGACGCACTTGGCGTCTTCTCCAACAGCTTCGCAGCACAGTCCACGACTGTAGTGGATGCTCGCGAGGACGTGCGAGTCTTTCGCAAAGCTGAGTGCGATCGAGTAGAACTCGAGTGCGAGCGGGTACTCTTCGTGCGCAAAGCACTTCTCGGCGAGGTTGTACCACAGCTCGAGGTACTGCTCGTCGCTCAAGCTCCCTTCCTGCGTGATGCCTCGGATCTTTAGGATCGATGAGAACGTCGTCGATGCAAGGAGGTAGTCGCCACTGCACTGCTGGCAGTGCATCAGCATCATCATGTAGTCGGCTGTGTCGTACAGTCCGGGTGCACTGCTCGAGGTGCTGCTCGCAGTGCTATCAGCAGACGCAGGTGGCGTCGACACTGCAGCAGCAGCTTGGAGCTGCACGACTGCAGCGATGCACTCGGCCGCTTCGTGGTACATGTGCAGTCGCGCGAGCGTCTGGAACCGCAAGAACGTCACGTTGAGTCGGTCTTTGTCGCAGAAGCTCGCAAACTTGGCAAAGAGCTCGCGAAAGACGTCGTCAGCTTTCTCGAGGTTGGCATCGCCGCTGCGCCAGAAGAGGCAGATCGCATACCGCAGCAGCAGGAGCGGGTCTGCCATGCTCTCCATGTACGCGAACGCGCGCGTGAACGCTTGGAGGCACTTGCCGAGGTGGTACTTGGACACTGGGAGGAACTTGCGGTTGCGCAGGAAGAGGTCGAGGTGGGCATTGCCCATTGAATTCCAGTACTCGTGCGTCCTCGGTGCGGTCTCGTGAAGCAACGACGCGTGCTCAAGCAGTAGAATCGCAGCGAGACTCGTACCAGACCACCGCGCGTAGCGCAGACCGAGTTTCACGAGATGCTTCTCTACTTGCGGGTTCTGCAGCACGAGCTCTTCGAGCTGAAGGCAGCTGATCTTGTCGACGACGAGCCGTCGATTGAGCCACCGACCCCACTTCTTGTGGTAGTGTGGCGACGTGTACAGAAACGCCACTGACTCTGCCGATCGCTTCTTGTGCGTCGCGTGGTGCTTCGCCACTTTTGCACTCACGGACCCTGCTGCAGCGTCTTGCTTTCCGTCGTCTCTGCTGCTAACGTCGCCATGGATGGCGAGATTTTTGCTCGATAGCTTGCGTGGCGACGGCTTGAGGCTGCTCTTCCGTGTGGCTTTTGACGATGCGTCGGCGCTTTCGAGCTCCGCTTTCTGCACACTCAGCCCGCTCTTCCGACGCGCTTCTAGGTCGCGTTGCTCTCTGCCTCTCTTTGACGACGTCCCTTTCGACGACTGACTCAAGAGAGACCGCGACGAGCTCTTGCGAGGGCTGCTGTCAGGAGACAAGGCTCCATGCAGCTTGCTCTTATGTGGCTTTGGTGGTGATCCAGTTTGAGAGAGCGCTGCTGCAGCTGAGGAGGATGCTTGAGTACCAAGCTTGGATTCGCTGGAAGGTGGTGGAGCACAAGCGAGTGCTTCACCATTGACAGAGCAATCGTGGCTGCTGCTTTCTCCAGTAGCGCTACTCATAAGTGCATCGATGCTCTCGTCATGCGCATCGTTGTCTTCGTGGACGGACAATGAGCTCATTGGGGCAGCGATCTCTGCGGCATTTGGTTCACGAGTCGGCTCCTCGCACATAGCAACGTTGCAACTTGCTTGCGAGTGCTCTGGGTCGCTTGGACGTGACATCGCTTGCTTGCATTGGTTGTCGCCTTCTTCGTCTCGGGAGCAGTCATTGCTGTTGCTATTGATCGAACTCACACCGACGCTTGCCTGAAGCTCGTCATCAACGATCGCTCGTTGTCCTCCCGACACAAGTGACGATCGCTCTTGGGTCGGTTGTACTTGGAGTTCGATTCGATCACTCACTGGCGTCGACGAGATCAGCGGCTTCGTCCTGTCCACGCTTTGCGTGCGCAGTGCCCCACTAGCCTCGCAGGCACTGATCGACATCGCTTCATGATCTTGAGAGGCTTCAAGGGACGGCATCACTCCTTTGTCTTGCCTTGGCTCGCAGACTGCAGTCGCTGGCGGGAGCTGTATCGATCGTGATGACACAAGCGGCGTTTGTTCGAGCGACTCTTCCACCCAGCACGCTTGGCGAGGTGTCGGCAGCGTCCTTGTCGACTCGAGAACCGTCAGGTGGCTTGGCTCCTCGACTGCCGTTGCGTCTGGAGCTGGTGCAGTCTCGTGTGAGATGGCATCGCCTGCTGCTGCTGGATCTTGATCGACGACATGGGAACGTGGGGTCTGGATCTCGACGCCATCATCGTCTTCGCCACCGTCGTCTTCATGGATCTCGATCGTTTGCTCGCTCGGGACAACGAGCAAACGGCTTCGAGGGCTTGGTACTGGCGTTGCGTTGACTTCTACGGCATCAGAGTGGCCAAATGTGTCGGAAGCGCCGTCTGCAGAGCTGGTAGTAGTCTCGCGAGACAGCTGGTAATTGGTAGCAGGAGACGCCGCTGCATGTTCGCTGCTGCTGTTGTTGTCGTTGTCGAAGCACTCTGTCTCGCTCGTGCCACTGACTGGCGCTTCTGGGACAATACGAGACCCATCGTCATCAGGAACAAACTTGCGCGTCGTCTGGAACAAATTGGTGCTCTCACTGTCGATTGAGTCATCTCGCAGTTCACTCGCGCTGGGTGTTGCCAGCACTGGCACTTCAAAGCGAGGTGACGTTGGCAGCTGAAGTGGGCTCGCTAGTGGTTGTAGCTCGCTTGCAACTGGAGCCGAGTCTGGTCGCGGGAGCTCTGGCGCCGACACAGAAGTCGCCAAAGTGTCACGCAGCTCAGGCGTTGCAGTCAGCGACTGCTTTCGCGACGGCGACCGGGTGATCGACGACCGTCTGCGCAGGTTCCCGTCTTTGTCGCGTACGAGCGAGCTCCTCCGCGCATTCTCCTGCATCCGCAGTTTCTCAAAGTGCACGACGTCATCGAGCCGAGGCGAACCGAGGAGTGAGCGACGGCTTACTGGACGCTCTGTCGTGATCTCGATCCCCATGCCCGGGATCTCGTTGAAGATGCCTTCGGTCTTGAGCACGCGCCGCTCGTTCGCATCGGATCGCTTGCGTAGAAACTGCTCGGGCTCTTGCGGCTGCTCTGGTACGAGCGACTTTCGCGAGTACGAGCTCGCAGTGAGTGCTGGTGCGCATACCGAGTCGCTCGGTGACAGAAGCGACTGCCTCGAAGAGCTGCCTAACGACGGGAGTCGCTTGACTAGGTTCCCAGGGAGTCCATCGATCTCTTCAAACGTCACAGCGCGAGGAGACTGGGGAGCGTTTGCTGGCGCAGTCGTCGATACGCTCGCTAGTTCATGGATGGCAGATGACGACGTCGCTCGCGTGATGCGGAGCCGCGCTTCTCGCCCTTTGTCGCGTCGCTGCTGCAACTCCTTGTGCTTCGTCTTCTTCTCAGGCACGACGCGCTTGATCGTATTGGGAGTCGCTGCTCGCTCAGCACTGACGTATCCTCCCTGTCGCGATTGCTCAGCCAGCGCTTTGCTGCCCATGCCGTCCATCAAAGCGCGGAAGCTCGGGTCGTCGTGGATCGACTCGAGCTCGGACTTCCAGATCGTCTTTGCATCAGCGACGGCGATGCGGTTCAAGAGCCGATACTCGCTGCTCTTGCGCACTTTCCGCGTCCGAGGACTTAGCGCTTCGTCGTCACTTGCAGCCGTGCTTGCGATGTCAGCGACTGCATGGCCGCTCTTTTGCGCCGACTCGATGGCTTCGCGCGTCTTCACTGCGGTCTTGAGTGACCGCGCCGCGCGCTGGTCTTGCCGCTTTGCCGGCAAATGTCCGTTCTTTTGCTTCGCGGCACTGCTCTTCGCCGGCACGACGCGCACTTTCTTCACAACGTACACTTGCGGTTCACGACACGCGAGCTTGCCGATGTCGCGATGTCGATCGCCAATGATGTCGAGATGCACGAGGATGCCTGCAGCGAGCGCATCGATCGAGGCAGTGTCTTCGTTGATGCTGTCGCCACTGGATCCTCGCGCCTCTTGCTCTACGCGGTAGAGATAGACGGCTTTCTGTCTCGAGATGTAGAGCGAGTACTCGTTCCCGATCTCGTCGATCGCTGTGATGTAGAACCCAGTCACCTCGTCTGCGCTCACGCCATTGGCGTCCGTGTCAGCTCCAGTCGCGTCGCTGTCTTGTGACACGGCCGCATTCAGAGGCGAGCTGGGGACAGACCCCAAGCTCATAACTTCGTGGATCCTCACGACCACGACTTTGTTTGCGAGCACAAAGTCCTCGACTTCGAGCACGAGTCTACCCTTGGACTGCTGTGTCGTCGGCCGCGATGCAGTCCCAGCGCTTCTGTCCCGCTCTGCAAGCGACGCCATCGTCGTCGATGCACTGCGCTGCTCGTTGCTGTGCACACGCGCACACCAAGCGTAGCGACGATCCAGTCAGAGCGACAGCCCGAGTCGCGAGTTCGTTTGCCGAGTTCGCTCGCCTGGCGATTGGTAGCTCTAAGTTCGGAACGAAGGCAAATTATAGCGAAACTGAAGTGTTGAGTGGCAACAGCGAGCCATGCGCAAGTGCAAGCTGGCACTTGCAGGTTTATGTCGTGCCACCACGAGTGGTGATGCACTGCAAGCTTACAAGAAGCTCATTCACTCCAAGGCTTTCTCATGGCCTGTGGAGGCTGTGAGCAGCGTCGTTGTCTCGCCACTTCGGTCATACGGAGCCAAATCGCTTTTGGACACAAAGTCGCAGCTCCGCACTGCACACACAATGCTTACGACGCAGAGCGCAAAGTTAATCTGCAGCTGCGCGAGCGGCGCGACTTCGATCGCACCGAGGTACCATGCGATTGCAGCGCTCGTCGCTTGCACGCACTTGTAGACGCCAGCGTAGCAGCTCGAAGCTGTGACATCATGCGCCGCAACGAGACTCATGAACCAGTAGATCCAGACTTGGCAGAGCGCGTCGTGGAGGCCGTAGACAACGTAGAGCGCCACGGCTGGGAGCAGCTGGGTAGTCTCGGTCGACGTCACGTCCATGTTGAGGCGGTGGTTGTAGCGCAAGTGGAGCCACGAGTCCTGGACGTACCAGCCTGCCGTCCACATCACAGTCGCCAGTGCGCCGAACGCGAGCAGGAACTGTTGCGCAGTGGCTTGAGGACTCGCCACTTCTGTCTTTGCACCCACATGACCGCTTGACAAACCGCGCGTGCGCATGCGGTGGTCAAGAAAGCGCCCCGATGCGTGCGCGCCTGCCATCTGTGCGAGCCAGTAGCAGGCGCTCGTGAGTCCGCTCGTGCGCGCACTAAAGACGGCGACGTTGTAGAACGAGTGGTACGCGTAGAACCAGTTGCTGTAGACGAACAGTGGAAGCAACGCGAGCAGGACCTTCGCGTGCGTGCGGCTCGTTACCACCGCCAGCGCCATCTGCGCGCCTTGGAGCCACGAGCGCCACCATGCTACTTGATGAACGGAGGATGCACACGGTAGATCACTGTACACTGACTCCTTCTCGACGTGCTCCACCGCGTCGGCATCCACGATCACGCTGTGAGCGAGTAGGACGCCGCCGCCCATGAGCAGCAGGAACGCCACGTACATGGCGTTAGACGCCTGCAGCGCCGCGCCGCTGCTGAAGTTGAGTGCGAAGCTGAGCACGCCGCCAGCAATCGCGCCGAGGTTGAAAATGATCCAGAAGCGGCTCACGCTCTCGCCTCGCGTCTCGGCGCGTGAGTAGCTTAGCAGCATCACGCCCTGCGCTGTCCACAGAAAGCCTGCTGCGACTCCGAGCACGACGCACGCGGCGTAGTACAGCTGCAGTGGCGCGAGCCAGTTGTTGTGCATGTTCCATAATGACGCAGCGTACGCGACGTAGCCCAGCGATCCGAGCGTGAGTGCGTGACGCAGTCCAACGACAGGAACGAGCGCAGTGGCGAGCAGACTGCAGACTGCGAAGCTGAGGTACACGAACGCGTTGCCGGCGAACGCGACGTGCGGCTGTGCTAAACCGCTTGCGAAGCTTATGAGCGCGTTGAAGAGCCCTGGACCGCAGAAGCAGATCCACGCGAGCGCATGCAGCTGCTGCGCTGCTGATCGTCGAGCCATGCTTGCCTTCGTCAAGCTCAGTGTTCAATCAAGCAAAATTATCCGCTTTTCAAGTGACAATCCGCAAGACGTTTGAAAATGTCTGTACATTATACCATTTTTGACTCAAAGAAAATACGTCCAGTGTGAACAGTAAAGGACCCGCACGCTCAACGCTCAAGCAGCGGACAACATCAACTCTGTTTGTCTCTCTTAGACACAGGACGACACCGAACCTCCATCATTTACACACTGTAGGATGTCAAGAATACATCACAAATCATTTCGAGGTCGTTCAGCACGCATATACCACCAACAACAACAACAACACCATCATGATATTACAGACAAACTAATCGGTCGCACAATGCTTCCTGCCCAGTAACCTTACATTTACAGTCTGAAAGACGTTTAGCGGTGTATTGTCTCGAGGTCTGCAACCGCGATTGCTCCCTTGTCCTGCGAACCAGTTCTTCCGACAGAAGGTGGTTCTCAAGTCGATCACAAAAACTCAAGGCTGTTTACTAAGCCAACCCTTGAATTAAATTTGAATACCTCCAACTTCTTGCCTACACAAGTTGAGCGACGCCATGTACTGCGTGCCGATTCGAGAGAGCGCTTGGGCCGCCGCTGTGTACCCTGCCATCTCAAACGCCATCTCGACCGTGTGCACGACACAGTCGTCGTCTTCGTTCGCCCCCATCCAGCGCATCGACGGGACGTCGCGCAAGGTGAACTCTGCGTACGAAAATGTCTTGCCGGGGTAGCGCTTGAGGTACCTGTCGTACGTACACACGAGGACGGGACAGTACTTGAGCTTGTCAAGACCGAGCCATTCGACAGTACCGTCCGCCCACACTAGTTTGTACTCGAACGCAGGATCTTCTCCCCGCCGCCCAACGATCCGATACACAACATGCTCGACACTTTCGTCATCATGTCACCGTTGTACTCACTCGCTCGATGAGCTCCACTCTGTGATCGGCGCGTCATGGCGCTTCTTTTGTACCCTCCCGCAGCGCTAGCAGTCACTCGCTTTGTCCCACGAGAGACCATACTGATACTTTCGCCGGTTTGGTCATCGCCCGGAGATGTACCCTCCCCCCGCGCCACCGCCTTCCCAATGAGACGAGGCGCAGACGGTTGTACACCCACTGCACGGCTTCCAGTAGCAACTGCAACTGCAACCGCCTTGCGCGAACCCAAAGCAATCGCAAATGTAGAAGCACTCGCTGGCTCTGCGGCGGCACCAACTCGCTCGCTCGTGGCAGTGGTGGCGCGGTGCTCGGTCGCAACCGGCGCTTCTTGCACTCGAGCGATCGAGTTGCTTGCGACGAAGGTGTTGATCATGGCGTTGAGCAGTTCAGCTGAGTTCGAGGCCTGTTGGCCTTTGAGGCGACGAAATCGATGGCTGACAGTCGCTTGCTCTCTCACACAACCATAAAAACTTGCACCGATAATCCAGACAACAACCTGACGACAAACGACGTGACAACAAACCCAAAAAACAAAGACTATCCAAACACATGTATAGTACTTATTAACAGTACATGTTTACGTTAGGTAGATTGAGAAGTCACTCAGTCTATTTTTGTAACAGGGTACACAAGCTGTGGTTATCTGACAATAACTCAGCTTTGAGGAATTAATATTCACGCACTCCTTTAAGACCCGACTTAATTGGCGGCGGCTCATATTGGTAGATATCTTAGAATATTTACCAATCAGTCAACTCTCAGAGCCAACCACATAATAGTTATATTAGGTTTAGTATGGCTAACTTAGATCTAAAGGCAATGTATGTATGTATGTATGTATGTATGTATGTATGTATGTATGTATGTATGTATGTATGTATGTATGTATGTATGT
>JAASFN010000447.1:0-20154 GCA_023333795.1 Globisporangium rhizosaccharum | reverse complement strand
TCGACATCATTGGCTCAAACTTTGGACTCTCGATCTTCCCAGACCGCAACTTGGCGTGGCGTTCTGCAGCACGTGTGCTCCGAGACGGCGGCGTGCTGTTTGCGACTGTGTGGGACGCGCAGAGTCCAAACTTGCGCTGGGCGGACGCCACGGTGAGTCTCACTCGCGAGATCGAGCTGGAACAAGCCGCTGACAAGACTGGTGGCAGTGGAAGCGGCGGTGAAGAGGTCGACAGTCCAACTGACAAGCCATCGCCTCCACCGCTCTTTGTGCCGTCGCTGCGCGTTGGGCATGGCGACATCGAGAACGAACTCACAGCTGTTGGCTTCCGCACTGTTGAGATGCACTGCACGCAGCACTCGATCGACGTCTCGAGCGAGTTTGTCGACGCTCTCTTCAGCAGCCCTGTGTTCATTGAGCGTGTGGGTCGCGACCGTCATGCCCAGCTTCTGCGCAGCTTCATGGAGTCCGAAGCAGCGAAGCAGCCTTCTGTTGCTCAAACGAATGGACCAAGCGATGAAGCGGGGCAGCTGAGTGGTCTGCCAACTATGTTGTCGTTTGTCGGCCACACGCTCATTGCGATCAAGTAGCAGTCAGCACAGTCAAGTGGCACCATCGTCCTCATACATGTCTGAAGTACATTGCACTCCAGTTCTCCTTACGCTCGTGATTGGTGGCGTTGAAGGCTGAAGGGCGTGGTTGACCTCCGAGCGTCCTAGATCTTCAGCGACGCCACACACTAGACACAGCGTGGTCGACCTCGTTGTCATCCCACACTGAGAGCGCACAGTGACGCAGTGGTGCGGTCTGAGACCTAGGACGCCTGAACATCAGAGCTAGGACGCTCAAGCATGAACATCAGTTTGACAACAAATACTTGATTCCATTTGTATTTAATTTACATTTATTAGTAGAAAGAGTTGTTGACATTTCCTCCACTTGGACGAATTCCTATCATTTCATATAAATATCAAGATATGCTTGCCAAATGAAATCACACCGGAAAATTGGCGCACAAATCGACTCGAAGCATGCCGACAGACAGCATGGAGCTCCACGCAGCAAGCACGACGACGAGCGCGCTGGATGCAGTCGCCGCTGCGCCAGTGGAGACGACAGCCGCGCCAATCAAAGATGAAAAGCAACCACCTCTGCGCCGCAAAGGCGGCCGCGCAAAGGATGCGATCTGGGATGAGACAACGATTCTCGCTGACAAGAGCGTCGTGTGTAACCACTGCCACGCCGTGATCCATCGCTACGGCTGCGCAAAGGTCGAGCGCGTGCGCGCGCACTTTGAGCTCCGCTGCCTCGCCTCTCGGAGTACAGAAGATGCCAGCAGCAACAGCCCAACAACGAGTAAGAAGCAAAAGACCGAGCACGACGACAGCAGCAGCAGCAGCAACAGTGTTGGTGCCTCGTCGTCGCTCTTGCGACCAACGCCAGCATCAGCAGCCACAACAACAGCAGCAGCAGCTAGCAAGTCTGCAGCTGCTAGAGCGACTCGCCGCGCCAACCACTTGGCGAAAGTCACGTTGTTCAAGCGCAAGATCGCGCAGTGGGTCTATGCGACTGCGCAGCCGTTCCACACCGTCGAGCACGACCTCTTTGTGCGTGCGCTGCGCTTGCTGCGCGCCGACATACCGCTGCCAAATCGCACTGAGCTCGCGGGGAAGCTGCTCGACCTCGAAGCGGCGGACTCGAGTGCGAACGTCCGCGCTATGCTCGTCGGCAGAGCGTGCTGCCTCGCAGTTGAGCACTGGCGCGACGATACCGGCGCACACCACGTGAACTACGCCGCAGTGAGTAAGACAGCATCATACTTGCTCGCGTCGTCGACTGTACCGAGTGCCACAAAGACGCTCGAGCTGTCGGTCGATGCGATCGAGCGCGTACTCGCAAGGCACCAACGAGCCATCTTCCACGCCATCGCGACGCCCGAGTGCGCGATGCTCAGTCCTGCGACGCGCTCGCAAATCCAAGAGACGTACCCGCAGCGCACGTTCTTCTACGGCTGTGTGTACCACGCACTGGAGTTGCTCGTGTCGGACTTGGAGCTCGCACTGCCGTGGCTCGAAGCTACGCTGGCGTCGGTGCGCGAGCTCTTGGAGACTATCTACGCACGACCAGTGCTCCAGAGCCAGCTCCCTGACCTCGCGCATCTTGCAAACGACACTGTGAACGACAATGGCGATGTTCCAAGCAGCCGAAGGCGGACGAGCATCCACGCGATCGTCGAGCGCTTGGACGTAGTCGTCGCGTCCGAGTCGGCGCTTGACGCTGCTGTCTCGCGCCGCAACTTTGTCGACGCAGACTCGCTCTCGGAGCGCGAGACGCTCAAGCGCGTGCAGGACTTTGTCTTGAGCGAGACGTTTGGCTCCGACCTCCTGCGTGCAACGCGCGTGCTTGCACCTTTGCAGCAGCAGCTCCAGCGCTTCGAGACGCCAGCGACAGACGTGAGCGCGACGCTCGCACACGTCTACCGATGCTTCTTGGACTTGCGCGAGACGTACAGCGCCATGGACTGCGTGAGCCGGAAGGAGAAAGCGCTGCTGTCGTCGTTCATCAAAGAGCGACTTGGATTGATCTACGGCGACGCCCATGGCGTTGCGTACGTCCTCGACCCGCTCTACCTCGGTGCGAACATGGACGCTGCGACGCGTCAAGCCACCGAGCGCTTCATTGCGTCCTACTGCCGCGACTTGGAGCTCGAGACGGTCCAAGCAGAGCTTGCAGCGTACGCAACACGGGTGCGCGAGCTCGAGACAACTGATGCAGCGTACTGGGCGACGCTCGAGCGCGGCGAGGTCCGGACGTTTGACTTTTGGACTGAGCGCCGCGAGTGTCCGTCGCAGCTCCAGCAGCTCGCGTGGGCAGTGTTCAGTCTCCCACCGACGACCACTGCGCCGTCGCGTGCGTTCCGCGCACAGTGTGAGCGCATACATGCGCGCTTCCACAAGATGCTTTCGTCTGAGAAGCTCGAGCAACTCACGCTCGTGTACTGCAACGCGGCAAATGGGAGTGCTGCGGAGCTCTCGTCACTCGCAACCGAGCCGTCGATCTTTCCTTCTGTTGCTGCTAGTGGTGCGACTGCGAGCCATCCACATCGCCCAAGTAGCCCAGAGGTGTAAGAAAGGTCCAGTTTGCGAACGCACGTACACACACAATGCAGGCGTGGCCGTCGTCTTGGTTTCCATGGAGTCGGACGTTGCAAGCCGACTCGAGTCGGTGCTGATTTGCCCTCTTTGTGCAACGTACTGGTAATACGAAGGGTTTGAGTGCAACGAAATTGATTTAGTGTTTGTATAGTCACGAGACGCAACGATCGACTCTTCACGACTCTTCGCGATCTCATCCTGCACAAACAAGCTCCTCGCAACTGAGCAGACGCGTGCAATGGACGACGAGTATGCCGATGACGACGACTTTGAGGCGTCTGTCGATGCGACTGCAGATCCCAGTGCAGTGGTCCATAGTGGCGATCTCACGACTGCAGCAGCTGCTGCTATAAGTGATGGCGACGACGACAATGGCACAAGCGCTGACGAGCTGCGACCGCCAGTAGCACCAGAAGTCGTCCCACGCCAGCGCAGTCAAGCATTGCAAGACGCACTCGCAGTCGATGACAACGCACTGCTAGGTTCAGATAGCGATGGCAACAGCGGCAGCGATAGTGATGGCGACAGCGCAGCAAAGGCGCGAGGTGGTGGTGGCATGCGCACCAAGCGCACTGCACAATCAGCCACGCAGCGCGTGAGCGGTCGCCACTTGCTCGACAACTCGCTCTGGACGTTCTCGATCTGCGCAACGCGCATTCGTTCGCTGCAGATCCCAGTCACGACGCGTGTGACTGCGTCTACTCGCAATGGCGCACCGCTCCCAGTGATCCGCGAGCTGCGCGTGTTTGCGACACTGGACAAGCGCGCGATGCAGTCACAGGGCTCGGAGTGGAAGCGCGAGCCGCGTGTCGAGACGCCAAAGACGCAGCGAAGCATTCGCAATCGACAAAGTCCTGGGAGTCGCATGCGCGCATCGCCGTACTCTGGCTCTGGAGTAGGCGCTGGACGCCGGAGTGGCATTCTCGATGAAGCAAAGTGGCGAAGTGACCACGGGAAGGTCCAGTGGACACTCCTTATGGAACGGTTCCGGCGCTTGAAAGCGTCGTCTCCGCGCATCAAGGTGCTCGTGTTTGGCATTGGCGAGAACGCAGTCGATGCGAGTGTGCATCGCCTCAGAGAGGACTCGGCGAGCGTTCATAGTGAGTCGATCGTGAGCTGCGGCTGGTTCTTTCTCGATCTCCGGTGCGTCATCTCTCAACGTGCTGCCGCGATTGAGCTCACAACAGTATAGAGATGAGGAGGAGGCTAACGAGACGGATCGACTGTATGATGATCGTTGTGTATCGCTAGGACGCCGGACTTGCCAGCAAAGTGGCTCAAACTCCAGAACTCGCGCTTTGGCGGCGAGATCCTCATCTCAACAGCGCTTGCACCACTAGGCGGTGGATCAACTGGTGACGATGCTACTGCTGCTACTGCTGCGTCGCCATCCCGTCTCCATGGACGCAACTCAAGCAACTTGTCTCCACATCACCGCACAGCGCAGTCGAAGACACACACGGATCAAGTCGTCACTGCTGGAGCTGTTCAGAGCCACGCTTCGGTGCTCGCAGAGCCAGACGGCGAGTACTTGCGTCTCGGACCGAGCGGTGGCACCGACGTCTTTGTGATCTCGGTCTTCCTTCGCACTGCGTTCAACTTGACCGACATGGTCACGACGACGCTCGGACCAAAGAGCGCAGCGCCAGCGCTCTATAACCGAGGCTTCTGGCTCAGCTACTCGCTCTTTGGTGTCGTCGTGCGCACCGATGTCTTCCATGACCTCGCACAGCCGGACTTTCCTGCGATCCGCGACAGCTTCCGCATCAAGAGCTGCGTCGCAGACCTCGCAGCGTTTGTGACGCAGCAGCAGAGTCTCCACGTGTACCTCTGCACGTACGGCCACGTGCTCGCTGGCGTCGAAGTTCCACTTGCATCGATGCTAGAGAGCGAGCTGCTGCGTCACAAACGCTGCGAGGCAGCGCCAACGAGGTTGACTGCCGGCATGCGAGCGCTCGTCGACGGCAACTTTGCATTCCTGTCCGCCGCTGAGAGCAGTGCGTTCATCGACGCGTGCATCGCAGTCGAGTGCGTCGAGACTGCAGCTGGTGCCTTCAGATCAGCGCAAGAGAGCCATGCGCTTGGTACTGCTACCAACTCAGTCCAGTGTGAAGATACGTCGCACGAGCACAGCGACGCAGTGCGTCCTGACGTACCACAAGACGCAGCAGGAGCTGAGCGACGCGCTGAAGACGGCGACACGGAGAACAAGAAGCACGCGACAATGACATTGCGCGTCTCGCTCGATCAAGTTCGCTTGAGCAGCAGAGCAGTCGCGCATCTTGCCGGCGAAGAAGGCGTGTCGTTCGAGCTAGCAGTTGGCTCCGCGTCTGCGTCTGGCGCTGTGCGCTTCTGTGCGTTCACGAAGACGCACGTGATTGGCGACAACGATGCGCTTGTGCTGCGGATCCCAGCACTGCGTCTCGATGAACTCGCACACGCACAACTCGCAGTGCGCTGTGTCTCGTCCGAGTCGCAGCGATGCGTCGGCAATGCACAAGGCGCAGCACTGGCTCAAGCGTTTGAGAGACTTGATGACGATGTCTCAAGGTCGCCAACCTCACGTACTCTCGACGTCCCGCTCTTTAGCAATGGTGGTCGCGAGTGCATTGGCGAGAGCTTGCTGCGCGTGGAGCTCCAAGACGACGAAGCAGAGAGCGAGAGCGAACTCGTCGAGCCCGAGTCACTGCGCTCACAGTCATTGCTACGAGCGCTGCCAGCACCAAATGGCGAGCCGCTCTATGTCTACCGCGTCTTTCTTCAGCTCCAGTCGCTTCGGGACTTCAAGCAGCCGCAGGACTTTGCTGCGATCGCGTACGAGAACCCGTTCACGGGCAAAGGGCGAGGTGCGTACGTGCTGATCTGCTGAGCAGCTTGCCTCTTGTGTGCGTCGGTTCACTCACTGATGTGCTACGTTGTTTCGACAGTCGAGTTCCTCGATGCGCAAGTCGTACGACGCGGGGAAGTGCGGCTCGAGGACGCGTTCTGCATCTTTGAGGTCGTCGCAACAGCCAAGGAGTTCAAACAGGCGATGCAGACGTCCGTTGCGATCGACTTTGTCACTGATGGCGAGCAGGACCGAGTGCCGCGTTCAGTCTCCTCAGTCGCTGGCACTGCAGTCTTTAGTCTCAACTTTCTGTACTTCTCGCAAGAGCGCTACTGCTGCGCAGACGCGGCGTGCGGTCAGACGTTTGCGTCGCGTGCTGCTGGCCACGCGCACTGGCGTGAAGCCCATGCGAGCGCAGAGAATGAAGAAGACGAAGGTGATGACGCATGTGTCCACGGCTTCAAGAGCTGCGCGATTGACATCCCAGTCATCACTGTTCACGACCAAGGCGATGCATCAACAGCGGCATCCTCATCGTCCTCATCAACCACGCGCCGCATGGGCACAGTCGGGATCGTCGCGTACGCTGAAGACATGGGCGTCTTGAGTGCCCAAGACGCAGCAGTCGCCACCAAGATGTACGTACGTGCCCCATCCATACGATGACAAGCAAACGTGATGGAAGACGTGCACCTTAGACTGACGGACGTGTGTCGTCACGCCATGCGCTAGGCTCGTGCCTCAAGCATGTGTACAAGACATCAAGCGCTACGACTTGTTCACAGCACCAGTGTCGCCAGTGATGGCACCAGTAGCAGCGCCAGTGCCAAAGACTGCGCGTGACGAGATGCGAGCAGTGACAGCAGCGTCCGTGGCTGATGCAACTGAGGCAAGCCACTCGAGTGCAGCTCTGTCTGCTGATGTGAATGAGTACTCTTCTCGTGGAGCAACAGCCGCTGCTGCAGCTGCTGCACACGCAGAACGCGATCGACTGCAGCGCATCGTTGACGCCACTGCAGCAGACCATGCGCGTGAGATCGCGCAGCTCAAGCGAGCGCTCGAGCGCGAGAAGCAGCAGTGGCTCCAAGACCAACAGCTCGAGCAGACGCAGTGGAAGCGGCGGCTCGAAGCCGCTGAGCGCACGCGCATGCGCGAGCTCGAAGACGAGTGGGCACGGCGCGAAGAGGAGCGCAGTGCGCTTGTGCGCACTACTCAAGCCGAGTACGAGCGCTTGGAGCAAGCGCTGCGGACGTCGTTGCTCGAGCTCGATGCGCGCGAGCGGCGTCTCGCAGTCGCAGAGCACGCACTGCAGCGCGAGCAGCAGACGCTGAAGGACGAGACAGAGCTCACGCGCAAGCGGCTCCAGAGCGAGCACGCCCATGGACTCGCGATCGCACACAAGCAAGTCGAAGCGCACGAGAAGCGCGTGCGCGTGCTCGAGACGCAGCTCCGCGACGCAGAAGAGCGCGCGCGGCAGGTCGAGAGCGACTTTGCCGAGTACCGACTCCAGCAGCGCAAAGTCCCAGAGGCGCGCTTGCGCGAAGAGATCGCGTCGCTCAAAGGCGCGCTCCTGGAGCTCGAGAAGCAGAAGATGCAGCAAGAGAAGCTCCGTGACGCGGCCGAGACGCGCGCTGCTGGACTCACGCAGCAGCTCGAGCAAATGGCGAAAGTTGTGCAGACTGAGCGGAAGAAGAACGAGATGCGCGTGGTGGAAGAGCTCGAGAAGCTCCGCGTCAAGTACGTCGCGCGCGAGGAGAAGTACGTCCTGGACGGCGACCGCGAAGAGCTCCGCGCGATCAAGCGCCAGCTCGATGAGCTCAAGGGCTTGGACGTGCGCCACGATCATCATCGCAAAGCTGCGAGTCAGGACCCAAGAGTCGATTCTACTGCTATCACAAGGTTGCTGCCAAAGCAACGACGCCAGCGCGTTCGACACGAGCGAGTAGTGGAGGAACAGCGAATGTCAGCGGGTACTCAGCGAGTGCAGCAGCGTCGTCGTCGACTCGTGCAGCCGCTGCATGCGATCCATTCGACGACACGTCGTATCCTTCGCAGCAGCACTGGCAGTGGCGCTGTCAGCAGAAGTAGCTGGAGCAGTCAGCTATCCCTTGGAGACGAGAGACAGCGAGGTTGCGTCGCTCTCAATGACTCGCACGTTGCGAAAGATAGTCAGGGCGATGGTGATAGCGACAGCGGCAATGAGAACGCGTTTGACGCCGACAGTGCCGAGAGCGACACGAGTCGGCATGGCAGCAGCGAGTACTACGAGCACGATGACGACGACGATGGCGATAGCGAAGATGATGGTCACGACGAGTTTCCATTCGAAGACGTCGATCACGTTGAGAACGACGGTGAAGCAGGCAACACCGACGCAGCGGAGCTCCAGCGCCTCGAGCGCGAGCGCAAGCTCCTGCTCGCAAGCGGTGCGTACACAGAGGAGAGCTACTTGGTGCGTGAGATCAGCCGCTTGATTGAGACATCACGCACTCGAGGTGGCGACAGAAGCAGTAGAGGGAGACTCGAACGAGCAGGTCTGTAGCTCTACATCACGTAGAGCTAACGAGAGAGCGAGAGAGTGAGGTGGAGACGTTCATTCATCAAAACTGTCGAGCGCACGAGGTCGCAGGACACGAGGCAGACAGAGAGACACAGACCAACGACTGGCAACGACGAGTGAGCGAGCGCGCCAGCTTAGCTCACTTGGCTCTTGAACTTCTCGAACGCTTGGTTGAGCACCGTGAAGAGCTCCTTCGCTTCGAGCTGCTCGGACACAGTCGCACCGCGGAGCTTGTCGGGATGGATTACGCGGATGATGTTCCTACGCAGTCAAGAGAGAGAGGCACACAAGAGACAACGTTGTCAGACTCTCGACCACGACGCAGCAGCGTCCAGATGGCAGACACTAGCCCGTAAGCGTCGTACGTACCGGTACGCTTTGCGCACAGTCTCGTTGTCCGGCGACTGAATGACTGCGAGCTGGCACTTCTGCAGCGCGTCGCTCGTTGAGATCTGGTCGAGCGTCAGGATCAAGTGCAGCAGCTCTTTCCCAAACGCCCACATCTCGACGCGGCGGTGGATCTGTCCGCGCACGAGGTCAGCTTCGTCCGCTTCGATCTTCTTCTTTAGCTCCATCTCGTGGCGCTCGCGTAAGCGCGCCTGCTGTCGCAAGTACAGCTCGGTGTCTGCCTCAGTTGGCTCTGGTGGCAGTGGCGTCGGTGGTGCGTCTGACGCAGCGCTAGGCTTGACAGACGGCTCGTTGTCGTCGTCGCTGTCCGAGAGCCGCGACTCGCTCTTGCGCCGCGAGCTCTGGCGCCGCGGTCGCTCGTCGTCTCCCCCTCCTCCAGTCGCAGCGCTCGTGCTGCTCTCGTCTACGCGACCACTTTGCGTATGCTGCTCGTGCTCCTTTTGCTTGTTCAAGTGCTGCTTCATCTGCGAGACGCGCACAGTCTTGAGACTCGACGGTCGACGCCGCGCGCTTCGGCGCACTTGCTGCTGCTTGCGCTTGCGCTCGCGCTCCTCTTGCGCCATCTTCTCCCACTCTTTCTCGTACTCCTCTTTCTTCCGGTGCTCCGCGTGCTCGCGCTCCTCTTTCTTCTTGAGCTTCTCGAGCCGCTTCTTCGCTCGCGCTTCCATGTACTCGTTCATGCGGCTCTTGCTCGTGTGCCCGCTGTCGTCGCCAGTGCTGTGGCTCTTCTCGCGCTTTGTGCGTGGCAGCGACGACGACCGCTGCCGATCCGTCGCGTGCTTGCTCGACCGCGCGTGCTTGCGGTCGTGACTGCGGCTCTCGTCGTCGTGCTCGTGGCGGTGTCGGCGATGGCGCGCAGCGTCGACCTCTGTGTCGCTCGATGAGGACGACGACGAAGCAGACGATGACGAAGACGACACGTCGCTCTCTTCGCCAGCGTCGACTGCTCCGACTGGCGCTGCGACTGGCGGCACTGGAACGGAAGCGTGGCGCGTGCGCTTCGAGTCGACTGTCCGACGCTGCTCTTGCGCTCGCGCAAAGGCGTCCGAAGAGGCATCGTCGCTGTCCGATGACGACGACTCGTTCGACGGCGCACTCACGCCGCTCTTTGCGTCCGTCTTCTTGAGCTGCACTGGGATCGGCAGTGGCTCGTCCACTCTGCGGCGCTGTGCTGTGTCTGCGTCGGAGTCGTCGCTCGAGCTGCTGCTGCTGCTGCTGCTAAAGTCGACAGCATCGACACTCCTGCCTGACCCGCTCACTTGGCGCGGACCAAACAGCGACGGCTGAGCAGTCGAAGTCGCTCCTACCGCTGCTGCTGGTGCTGCCGACCGCAACACTGGATCCTCTGGCGGCGGTGGTGGCGGCAATGGCGGTTGCTCGTCTTCACTCTCGGACGCCGAGTGCTCCGAGTCGCTCTCGCTCCCAAAGATGCTGTCGCTCGACTCTTCGTCGTACGTTGACGGCGCCTTTGCGACGTACATCTTTGGTCGCTCGCGGCGGCTCGTGCCGCGCACTGGCGTAGTCGACTGGTCCGGTACAGACGAGACTGACGCGAACGACGCACCGCTGGTCGCACCAGGCGGAGCTGCGGACGTTGTCGTGAACGTCTGGCTCTCGCTTCTAGCTGCCGTTGCACTCGCACTGCCGCGCGGCGACGACGACCGTTTGAACTTGATCGAGAGCTTCTCAAAGAAGTTTGTCGACGCCGAGCCAGGACGTGCGAGTGTCGGTGCTGCCTTCTCTTCGACAGCTGGAGATGGCGCTGCTGTGACTGTGGGCGTCTCGTCGCGTGGCTTTGCTGTTCGCTGCGCTGGTAACGGAACGTCACTTGGCGTCTCTGCACTTGTGACCTTTGTCTCAAACGCCATGGTCGGCGGTCCAACGTCCGAGCGACGGCGCGTTGGCGACTTTGGCGCTGCGCGCACTGGACTCTCGAGCATCGATGCGCGCGCATAGTCAAAGCTCGCGAGGTCGGCAGCACTCGCGACGCTGCTCGTCGGACTGAGCAAGTCGTCATGACCACCGCCTCGAGCGCCCGTGCCGCTGTTGTCACCGCCTCGACTGGCAAAGAAGTCGCTTGTTGCACCCGCTTGGAGTGACGCGAGCTGGTTCTTCAGGAACTTCTTCTCGTGCTGCTCCTTCTCGAGCTGGAACTTGAGTCCGCGACCGATCGCCTCGGCGTCTTCACAGCGCTTCAAGAGCGTCTGGTACGCGTCGTCGTGCTCGCGCGCGCGACCCGCCGCTGCTGCTTCGAGGTCGCGGACTTGGCGCGCGAGTGCATCGGCTTCCGCTTGCTTCACACGCACGCTCTCGCTCGCGAGCTGCGTCAAGCGCTCGACGCGTTCGTCAAACGTGCGCTGCTGCTCGACGAGCGCGGCATCGAGGCGCTCGCGCTCGCTCACGACTGTAGCGAGTGCGTCCGTCTGGCTCGCGTCACGTGCGCGGAGCTGCTCACACTGGACAGTGAGGGCGGTGACTTGGCTCTGGAGCTCCGCGAGTTGACTCTCGGCTTGCTCCGAGTACCGCGCAACGCGCTCACTCGCTTTCATGAGCTGCTTGTTGCGCTTCTCGATGATCCGGTAGCACTCCTTCATGCGGATCTCGTACTCGTCCTTTGCCCGTGCGCTCTCGACTGCGCCTTGTTCGAGCTCTGTCACGCGCTGGAGCGCACGCTCGAGCTCAGTCTTGAGACTCTCGATCTCTGACTGCTTCTTGCGCTGCCGGAGCTTCACTTGTTCGTGCAAGCTCTCGATCGACTCGCTCTCGTCGTCCTGTTCGAACAAGCCTTTGCGCTCAGGGAAGAGACTCCCGCTGCTGCTGCTGCTCGTTGTGCCAATGAACGAGTGGTTTGCGCTCTCGCGTGCGCTATGAGCGCTCGAGCCCGCGACACTGAATGACGCTGCACTGGCCATGGTCTTGCGGCGATTGTCGCTACTAGCGCCGTTCGTGCGTCCTAGTGTGGCGGAAGTGCTGCTGCTCGACTGTTTAGCGGACGCACTTCGTCCAGCGGCCATCGAGAACGCACGTGCTGCAGGCTGAGGCACTTCTCTACTTCGTCCATGCGCATCTGTAATGCTGACACCGCTACTGCTCTGGTCTTCTGCTGCCGAGTCGGACGAGTCAGACTCGGACGACGAGAACAGTCGGTTCCGCGCTTTGCGCTCTTTCGACGTCGACGGCATACTCGCGCTCGGTGCAAATGGATCTCTACCTGCGCTAGTGTCTACTGTTTGAGGTAGGTACGTACGCATGAGTGCGTGAGTGAATGCAGTGAGAGGGTAAACAGAGAGAGGAGTACTTGTCAGTGACTGCGATGCGACGTGCAGCAGGTCTGTGAGCACGCACGAGGACGGAAGTGATAGTGCGCCACGTACCTCTGCTCGCCGAGACGAACGAGTACCGCATGCGCTAGCTGCGTATGCGCTTTCTCTTCTACGTGCCTCGCACGCCACCTCTCGCTTGCTTTGGAGCACACACAAGCGAGCGAGCGAACGAGTGTCTGCCTTCTTCCCTGCTTCTGATGTTGCTGCGACGACGAGCTCTTCAGATCTCACAACGACATCCAGTGTCGGTTTGCACTTTCGAGCGCGACAAAATCCAGGGAGCGCTCATTCACATCATCAAACATATCGAATCTGCAAGTGGAAATCATACTCAACCCCATATAAAACAGATCTCACTTTCTCACTCGGATCGATTCATTCTCTACGCTCCCAATCACGTTGACGACGAGGCACGCGAGTAGTAGTAGATGCTCACTGCGACGCCGGCGTCGCGCACGCGGCGCTGCACAATGCGCTCGACCGCGTACCAGTTGAAGCCAGGCGTGCCGTAGCCAATGCGCGGCATGTGCACGCTCGCGTTCAGTCGCCGCGCGTGCTGCGCAAGAGCGCGGAGCGAGCTCTCGAGCGCATGCAGGCGGAACGTCGTCGACTTGCCCGAGCGCACGAGCGGCCGCACTGGTGCGCCGCGTGCTGCGGCTGCAAGCACCTTTGCGCGCTTGCGCTTGTCTTTCGCTGTCGACGTGCCGACAAAGCCTTGGACAACGAGCAGACAGACGTACACGTCGACTGTGCGCGTCGTATTATCGTCGTCGTCATTGAGAGTGCGAGGTGCCAACTGGATCAAGTGCGCTTGCCCGAGCTTGAGGTCATCGTTCAACGCCGCGGCTTCGTACTGACGCTGGATCGACGGCGAGAGGCTCGAGAGCGTGCGGAAGAACCCGCGCGAGCTCCACACGCCGCTCGTGTCGACGCAGTGGACAATGACGATCGCATCCGACGAGATCGCAGCGACTGGCGGACGACTCGCATCGCCAGCTCGGTACCGAATCGCAGGTGGCGCGTCGCCAAAGCGCTGGTCGTCACTGCCATCGCTGCTATCGTCGTCGCTAGTGACAGCGAGCGCGACTGACTTGTACTTGTTCGTCTGCCACATCGCGTGCTTCTTTGCCAGCGCTTTCGCACGGCGCTCGTCGCGCTTGCGCTCAATCTCTGCAGCGTTTGCAGCGAGCGTCGCTGGGTCGAGACTCGCACCATTGTCATCATTGCTCGAGTCGCCGCTCTTGTTGTCGTCCTCTTCGCCAGCGTACCGCGCATGCGGTAGATCGTTCCGACGCCGGCGCTTCAAGCTCTTGCTCATCGCCAAGAGCTTCGCAAGCGATGCCTTGTCTTTCGCTTTCGCGTCCGAGGCGCTCGCAGCGTAGTCCTCGCCTTCAAAGTAGTACATGTTGTCTTCGCGGAGGTCGCCGCCAGCGTCCGTGACCTTTTCGTTCACGATCGAGCCGTCCGTGAGCACGACTGCCGTCGTAGGCGTAGCAGTGGCGCTCTTGGCATCATCGCCACCATCGCTAGTAGCAGGAGGCGCGAGTGTGCGGCGCGTGAGGATGTGGTTGATGTACTCGTCCGCGAGCGGCTTGACCAAAGCGCTCTCGCCATCATCGTCTGAGGAGTCGAGGAGCTTGTGCAGCCCAAACTGGATCATCTCGACGAGTCGGTCATTGCTGTCCATGCCGTCGTCGTCGCCGTCACTGCCATCGCCATCGTCATCGCCAGCGACTGGCCGCGCGCAGTTGCGAATGCGGTCGGCCATGCGCATCTTCTTGAGCGCGCGGCGGTAGATGATCTCTTCGACTGTGTTCGCACACAGGAACTTGATCACGTGGATCGGCTTCGTCTGGCCGAGACGATATGCCCGGGCGACAGCTTGCAAGTCGCTCTGTGGGTTGTAGTCAGAGTCAGCAAAGATGACCGTGTCGGCGCGCTGGAGGTTCAAGCCAACGCCGCCGGAGCGCGTGCTGATGAGGAAGACAAACGTGTCGGGGTCGCTCCGGAACCGCTCGATCGCTTGCCAGCGCTCTTTGCCGCGCACGGAGCCGTCGATGCGCTCGTACGAGAAGCGCTCCATCGTGAGAAAGTCCTGGAGGATGTCGAGGAACGCAGTCGACTGACTGAAGAGCAGGACGCAGTGGCCGTCGGCTTTCAGACGCGGCAAGAGCTGCTGCAGGACGTACAGCTTGCCGCTGTTCTCAAACAAGTGGCGTCCTTCACAGAACGGCTCGGGCTCTGTGCCTGGGAACAAGTACGGATGGTTGCACACTTTGCGGAGCTGCGGGAGGATGTTGGTCAAGTTCACTCTGAGAGAGTAGCAGGAGCAGCAAGCGTCAGATCAGTCAGTCAGTCAGTTGGCGAGTAGTGGTGGCACCAGGTCATCTACGACCGTCCTAGCAACACTAGAGACGCACCTTGATGCGTGGTGCTTCGCGATGCTGTTGAGCGCGTCGCTGTTCTTCGCGACGACCTCTTTGTAGTACTCGCGCTGCATGGGCGAGAGCGGCGTGTGCACGACGATCTCGGAGATCGGTGGGAGCGTGAACGACGCGCTCACGTCATCCACTGTGCGCAGCAGCAGCAACGGCGTGAGGAGGTCGCGCATGAGGTCTTCCGCAGCGAGCAAGTGCGCTGACTTGGGCACTGGCGTCGCAGCGTCTTCGAGCTGCTGGGCTTTTGCTGAGAAGTAGTCTCTGAACGTCGCGTCAAAGAGCTGCTGGTTCGTGAACAGCGTCGGGTTGAGCAGTGAGAGGAGGCTGTAGAGCTCGACGAGGTCGTTTTGCACCGGCGTGCCGGACAGCAGGACTTTGCGCGGAACAACGACGCGCGTTGTGAGCACGTCGTAGAGCTTGCCTTTTGGGTTCTTGAGTCGATGGCCTTCATCCAAGACGAGGAGGTCCCAGCGCATCTTCCCAAAGAACTCGGCGTTGAACAGCACCATCTCGTACGACGTCACGACGACGAGCGCTGTCTAAACAAGAGCAGCATCGTTGAACAAGAGGACAAGCAGCTACAGTCAGTACGCTTTACACCACCATGCAGTAGCTCACAGGCGCTGCGAGTCGTACACACACACGCACACTCTCTCTCTGTACCTTGCCAGTCGCGTGCGCTGCGACTTTGCTCTCTGTCGCGATGCGCTCGGTCTTTTGTCCAGTGTACATGAGCACGTGGATGCTCGGAGCAAAGCGCTCGAACTGCTCCATCCAGTTTGGCAATACGCTCAGTGGCGCAACGATCAGAAAGAGCGGTGCTGCTGTTTTTGCAGGAAGAGTTGCAGCAGTTGGTAGTTGTGCTGCTGTTCGTTGTTGCGATGAGGAGGATGACGATGCAGCAGCGCTCGCTGCACCACTCAGGTGCTCGATCAGCGCAGCGACAAACGCAATGACTTGCAGCGTCTTGCCGAGCCCCATTTCGTCGCCCAAGATCGGGTTCAGCTGCTGCGCGTACTTGGTGAGGAGCCAGCGCATGCCGTGGAGCTGGTAGTCGTGCAGGTTCACGTTCTCAAGCAGCGCAGGTGGATCGATTGCAGCAAAGCGCTTGACGAGCGCTGCGTCCGCTGGCGCAGTCTCGCGCTGCTGCAGCTTCTGCACGACCTTGTCCATGTTGTTGTTGGCGAGGACGAATCGATGTGTGTGTACGAGCTGGACGTGTGTCTCGTGCGCAGTCGTTCACAGAGTGAGCTCGTCGAGCAGCGCCAGCTCGTCGACGTGTGTCTCGCGCGAGTGAGCTCCTCGTGTCGTGCAGTCTTTTGCTGTTTATTGACAATTATTGTCAATATTGCCGAAAATTGGAACTTCATTCACTTGTGCGCAAGTGAATGAAGTTCTATTTACGTGAGTGAGGGTCACATTTTATGGGTGTCCACAAAATACAATACGTTGCCAGGTATTGTATCGACAAATAATGTGATGTATTGTACGATAATGTACTCATACAAAAACATTTACAATGGATATTTGGATAATTGGACAAAGCACAAGATAGTAGACAAAAGGATAATTGTACGATGGATAACCTAGCACATTGTCATCGTTTGAGTGCACTGTCAACTACATTGAGTTTGACGAGCGCATGCGATAAAGAAGGTAAGAGTATCACTGCTTCAAACACGCCGTTTACAGCTCTCCAAATCCCACCGTTACAAGCCACTTCACACATCCCTCATCTTAATCATCTAAAGCTCGACCCCAAAGATGCGGACAAATGTCAAATGTTCTGCTTCTCCGGCTCCGACAAATTGCGCCAACAGCTCATTCTGCTCCGGTCGGCTTTTGAGCGCAAGCGCTTGGTAAGGCTACACACATACATGACCGTGTGCTCTTCCCCAACACTCATGCGCACGGGTTTGCGACCGGCCGTGCGAGCCGTGTGGAGGATCGACACTTCACCTGAGTATCACGTGTGATTGCATATGCGTCTGTATATCGTTAGCGTGCAAGTCTGTTTGTCGAACTGTGAGAGCCCGTGCTCGCGCCTTGGCGTTGAGACTGTGAGGGTTCGTGTCGATAAGCACGAATGGCCATGTAAGCGGCAAGTGTTCATATGAGTCATCGCATGTGTTGTATTGCATTAACGCACGATCTTCCGATCGGAGCTTACTGCGGACTGAGGCGGTTGTCGACGACCGCCTCGTCCTCGATATACTTCTCGCGCACGAGCGGACGCTGCTCGGCGCGCCGCGGAAGTGTGCGATCACAGGTTCGTTTTCGGCTCCCAGGTGGGCTTCCACTTGCAGAGGAAGAACACATGCTTGGAGCCGGGCTCACGGTAATATGCGAGCGTCGCTCGATGTCCCAGGTCTTCTCGCTCCTTGACTCCTTGTGGCTCGTGCTCTTGCTCCTCACTGTCATTCATCGTGCCGGTTGCGTCCGTAGCATCCAGCTGGAGCCACTCCTCGATGTCCTCCTTCTTCACCGAGCGTACGCCGCGCGCCGCCAGCATCGCAAAGATTATGTGCAGAGCCTCGGCTTGTTCGTCGCGGTTCGAAGTTGTGTCCTTCAGCGCCGTGTGCGGCTTGCGGACCGCATGCTTGTTCACGCGGAACGTGCGGGCCATGGCCTTCTTCGTCTCGAGCGCGAGGCTGAAGAACTCCTTGAAGGTGTGATGCTGCTTTGTCTCCGAAGGCATGGTTGATGTGTGCGTGTAGATGCGAGTGCGAATGTGATCGACGTCCGAATGCAAGAACCTCGGCCGTATCGCGTCTGGGCGAGCGAACGGGTGGACGCCGTTGGCGCAGGTTCGAATCCTGCTGCGGTCATTATCGCAAGAAGTCGCAGAAGAACAAGATCATCAGCATCCAAGCAGGTATGTATTGTGTGTGAATCGTATGTGTGCTACGTGTCATGCCTGTGTCAATCGCATGTTGGTTTGACTGCGTCTTGAGCTCGCAATGGCGTTGAGTCAAAGATCGCACCGTTGGCGCACAGCACGGCGAAGCGCTTGATGTGCTCGTTCAGTGCCCCTCTTTGTGTGCGCGCCGCAGGTGCTTAAGTACTGATGTCGCGCCGGTCGCACGTTCACCACGCGCGCGAAGGAACACGAGTACGCGCACTTCAGCTTGCTCGCCGATCGTGTGCGCGCGCGTCTTGAAGTCTGGCTTGCCCTCGACGAGCGCGAAGCCTCCGTCGACGAAGAGCTACATGAACGCGACGATGTGCTGGGCATCGGAGACTACTTGCCGCTTGGCGCCGGACATCCAGAGGCGTGATTCGCGAGTGAACCACTCGAACCGCACAGCACGAAGGTGAGTCGGCGATGACTTCTTCTTGCGCTTGAGCACTGGCTCGGGATCCTCACTCGTTCTTTCTTGTATCCGCTGCTCTTGTTCGCCGCTCTGCAGCACGCCTCGTTTACCGAGTGTCGCGATCAAGCTCTCAAAGCGCGCCTCCCAGCGCTTGTTGATGTCGATGAGACTGGTAATGACAGCCGCTTGGTACTCAAGTGTGCCTTGGTCGTGTTTGCTCGTATCGCCGCTGCTGCTGGGAATGCTGCACTTTGTCTTGGTCTGTGTGTTTAGCTTCATCGACCAGCGCATCAAGTCGTCGACAGTGCGTGCTGCAGCATCGACACTCTCCTCTGACGACTGCCGGGTCGCGAACGCTGAGCTCTTTTAAGCGCGGGTAGTGGCGAAGGGCTGTCGTCGTACACAGCTCCAGCACTCGGCTGTCAACCTCGCAGCCCGATGTCGCAACGCCTGTGCATGATGCGAAGAGGTGCTCCTGAATGCGGCCAATCGCTTTGCGCTCGCTGCTGTCGAAGTCCGACAAATCCGGCTTCATCACATCGTCGTTCGCCTTCCACCCCGACAGCACGCGCGAGATCTTCTGGTCTTCGGCCGTGGTGTTGAAGACGTACGCGTACGCTTTGTTTGTGGACGTCAGGTTCCATGCACCGCGGTCGAAGATCCACTGCGCGCTCAGTACCGGGTCGCCGTTCGCGTGCTGTGCCCCACCCCGCCTGAACGAGTGAGAGGCGAGTCCACTGCGAGCCCCAGCGTCTGTTGCGATCCGCTTGAGAACTCTGTACACATAGCAGTGGACACCTGGCGCACGGCTCACGGCTGCAGGAGAAGCAGATCGCTCAAGGCTTGGGTGTGAAGGCGCGTTGCAGACTTTGGGAAGCTCGAGCAGCGGGACCGCAGCGATGACCACGCGATCGACTTGAGCGCTTGGCGTCGGCAGCTGCGTCAGAAGCGCAGGGTTTGGGGCTTGCTGCATCACCAGCGCCATCGCGACAGCGAAGATCGGACACATCAGGAAGCTGTTGCGATCGGGGAAGCGCGAAAGACCCTGCTCCTCGGCCGTCTTCACGCGCACCAGGCGAATGAAGAGCGTGTTGTTCGCGCCGATCGAGAGTCCGGCCTTCGTCACGAGAGAGGTCCGACGTGCGCCCAAGCACGTGCCACATCAGGCATATCAGAGCGGCATCTTCGTAGTCTGTAGCGCTCGTTGCTGCTGCGTAGAGGTAGCGCATAAGTGAACAGATCGTTCTTCGTGCAAGCTGGAGCCTTGTTGATCATCGTCCCATTCTCTCGAGATACGCAGTGGTACTCGAGCGTCCGCGCCATCTCGAGGAGCTTCTTGTGAGTGGCGGTCTTGAGCTGCTTGAACTCTTCGAGCACCCACTTCTTCACTTGCCGACAGGACTGAGTTGGCGGTGAGGTAGTCGCCCTTGGGTCTGCGCTGGAATGCAAGGTACATGGCGAACTTGTCCATGACGGTGACGAGAGCCGCGCCGCTTGAGTCGCCTTCGATCATGATCGTGAGCTTGTTGAGGGCGACGTGCTCGGCAGCCAGAAAGCGCTTGAACGCGTTGATGGCCACCGCCATCGCGGACTTGAAGTTCGCAGGTACGAGCGCTTGCAGGCTCATCGTGGCAGGGTGGTTCGAGGCGTCAGAAAGCTCATTGGGAACGAGATCGGTGCTTGTGTTGTCGGAACCTGGGCGAATTTTTGAAAATCTGAATCGCAGATTTTCAAAAGATTGTGTTGACGTTTGTATGCCACATATTTATATTTTTGTATCGCTACCAGTGGTACTCGACGAGACGCGGCGGTGGCAAGAGCGTGGTGATCTGGTCTGCCTTTTTGTCGGCTGGCAAGTCCGACGTTACATTCGTCACGGGCAAGATGAACTCTGCCGCGTACGTCCAAGTGCTGCAAGAGAACTTCGTTCCGTTCCTCCATGCACATCCGTCGCAGCCAGTGTTCAGCAGGACAACGTGCCAGTGCACGTGTCAAGACCAGCGAAGGAGTGGTTTGCAAGCCAAGAGACTGAGACTCTAGAGTGGCCAGCACTTAGTCCTGATCTAAATCCTATTGAAAACCTCTGGGCAGTACTCGCGCATAACGTCTATGAAGGCGGAAATCAGTAC
>JAASFN010000446.1:0-20180 GCA_023333795.1 Globisporangium rhizosaccharum | reverse complement strand
GTGCGGCTCCACCCTTTGGTCTGAGCCATTAGATCTAAGTATGCAATACTAAACCTAAGTCAACTAAAATGTGGTTGGCTCGGAGAGTCCAAGTTCACTGATTGGCTAATATTCTAGGATATCTACCAATTAGAGCCGCCGCCAATGAAGGCCGGTCTTAAAAGAAGTGCGTGAATAGTAATTCCGCAAGGCTGGGTTATTATCGGATAACTCCAGCTGTGTATCCCGTTACAAGCGCGGCGAGCGATGGCTGCGACGGGTTCTTCGAGAGCTTGAAAGCAGCGCCTGCTCACACGCAAAGCTCCCTCGTCGATAGTTCTGGGTGCTCTGCGTGGTGTCTACAGAGCGCTCGCTTCTGCTCCATCGTCAGACGCACTCGCATTGCTCGCTTGTTTGTCTTGGTGAGTCTGTTTTGAGCGAGTGGCTCGCATCGATCAGGCGGAGAGTATCAAATTTGAAAGGGTATTGATTCACAGTGGTGTGATCACTAATGAGAATGGTGCCTGTATCGGACATTCTTTTCGATCATTCGAAATCGAGTCCATTTGCAAACTCGTTTGTGTTGCGAAAAGTAAGAAAACGCGAGAAATGCGAGTTCCGTGTATATAGCGTGTGCTAAATGTGCTATATGTAGCTGAAGTGTAGCTTGGCATCCCTATTGAGCCTCCTCGCGCTATTACCTGGCTCCAAAAGGGCCGTTGCTATACCGCTCGATTCCTAACAAGCAATACATCTGCAAGGTAATGTTCCTTGTCGCCGTTGCTCGGCCGCGCTACGACTACCACACCAAGTTCATGTTCGACGGGAAAATTGGCATTTGGCCGATTGTACAGCTACAGGCAGCAAAAAAGCTCAGCGAACAAACCAGCAGGCACGCAAGAGCTACACAATGTGAACATGACTTGGGAAATCAACTCCGCATAAATTTGCGATTTGAATAGTGAGCAGCCCGTCAAGCGTGCACTGCGATTCGGTGTGGTATTTAGCACATTGTTTCGTCCAAACGCATTCTGATGCTTAAGAAAGGAGTATCACATGCCTCGACCTTCACTTACTCAGCTCAAACAGTTGGTTAGGCTGAGTGTCTCTGTATCCCGGAGCGTTAGTTCGGAAGTCGTCAAAGATCTAAGGGATTACAATACCTTTTTGGAATTCTATGTGTGAAGTCTGGAAGCTCGTACTTTCGAGATGTCCGTGTTCTTGCGCGTGAATGGCGCGTATTGGAACGTTCACACTACCGCAAGTGTGTCTATCGACGACGAGGAGTGAGCATTTCGACACCAAGGTAATATTTAACGCGCAGCACACAAGGCTGGCGACAGTCCACTCGGAAACGTGGTGATCTCTTCAGCCTTGTCCATACTTCCATGAGCCATCATGAGATGTCGCTCTTGACTCCAAATGGCACTCGAGTTATGCGGAACATCCATTACTTTTTTTGTTCGATCCCTGTTACTCAATCAATTTGACATGATAGACACAACTTTAACAGAATTTACTGTTATGATACAACAATCGGCCTTTGCTTTTTTCACTACCACTACTTCTATTGGCAAGCATTTTTTTCAAAGTGAACGGCATGAAGCGGAAGGAGATGGAGATGACGGATGATGATGTAGCTTCGCACAGCAATGGCGACGACCGCGTGTCCGCAGTAGCTATTCAGCAGCTCCAGCAACAACAACCTGAAGATGAGCAGGTGTTGCTGTCGCCATCGCCGCTGCCTCCACCGACGCTCCTCACTTCGTTCGCAATGCCGATCGATGGTGCTGCTGGAACTTGTGGAAGTGTTATCACGAGCGCACCAGCTTCGCTACTGGCTGTCAAGAAGCGCCGGACAAAGAACTTCAAGCTGCGCGAAGACATGGCGAGAGCGCGCGGGTCGATCGACGTGCGCATCCCAGCGCTCGATCCACCGACGTTTGCGACGTGGGACGACTTCATTCGCGCCTGGGGTGAGTACATGAGCGCGACGAAGACGCTCTATCGGCGCCGGAGCTCGTGCACGACTGCTGCGTGGAACAGTCGGTACAGAGTCAAGAAATTTGCAGTCCCCGACTCGTTTCAGTACGCGACGATGGCGTACTGGTGCACGCACGGCTGCATCCAGCCATCGCGCGGCACTGGCGTGCGTGCGCACTTGCACAACCGCTTCACTGGCTGCATGGCGCGCATCACAGCAGACGTTGTGTACGAAACGAGAGGCGGCGGCAACGACGTCCAGTGGTTCATCCGCGTGCGCAATCAGGTAGACGGACAGTGTGTGTGTGTCTGTGATGGCGTCATGACGCTGTTGGCGTACATGACAGACGGACAGATGGACTGTTGGATTGATCGACTGACAGACTCACGTGTGCTCCTGTGCGCTGCTGCTGCGACTAGGTCGTGCACCACAACCACAAGATCAGTGACGAGATCTTCCAGTGCTACACGAACAACAGCTCTGTGCCAGACGAGCTCCTGCTTGGACCGAGTGCGACGGAGCTTGACGCGCACGCGAGTCCTCGTCGCAGTCTCGACGCCAGTGACACTGGCGACGACGAGACAGAGTTTGAGACGTCGAGTCGCATGCTCGCAGAGCTCAATGACGATGGCGATGGCAGTGAAGGTGCGTGGAGTTGCTTGGCTCGATCGACGCAGTAGATCAGAGCGCTGACGAAGCGTGATCTTGGTCGCTGGACCTGCTTATAGTGTACAAGCTAACGCAGCGAGTCCATAGCCATGGATCAGCAACGGGACCAGAAGCAGGTACGTTTTGCATTGGTGGTACTTACGTACCTCGTCATGGCTCTCTCTCTCTCACACACATACTCATTACGTATGCGACTGCAGCAACCGACGCCGTGGAAGAGCGTCGCGTCCAAATGGCACGTGCAGAGCTCCAGCCACTATTGCACGAACTCAAGCGCACGTCGCCGCGTGTGATCCACAAGCGTCTCCAGGACGTGTCGGAGATGGTGGCGCACTTGGTCAAGAAGTGGCACGGAGGTGCGCTCGATCGTCACAGCCTTCTCATCGTACACTGCCATTTTCACGCATGCGCATCACTCATAGACGTACTGATTGGGGCTCTCACTGCTGGTGTGCAGATCGGATCGCTGAAGAGCAGATGCAAGCGACTGGACGTGCGCCACTGGGGTTCGCCAGCAGCACTGCGTCCAGTACTGGCGAACCGCAACAGCACCATCACGTGACTAGCAGTAGCAATACCCCAAGCGTCTATGGCGATGGTCCTGGTGCGCTCGTGCCCCATCGCGTCGAGACGTTTCCATCGACTGCAGCGACGAGCGCTGTCCCAGCAAGCGATGCGCTGAATAGCCGACACTTGAGCGTCAGCACTAGTGGCGTCAGTAGCGCCGCTTCTGTAGCAGATGCAGCAACGAGTCGGCATCGTAACCCGTACGACTTGGTGGGGTAGCGAACAAGTGCGCGTGCGAATGCAACGACACTGTGCTAGTGGCAGCACAGGCGCTGGTCCAGCGTGTGTGGATGTAAAGCGTGGCTTTTATAGTTTAGATTCGGAGAGGTGTCGAGCTAGAGGCTAGATGGATCGATGCAGGCATGCAGGTGGGTTGGACGTGTGCTGAGGCACCAAACAAGTGGCGTGGCGACTCGCAAGCACGTCCGTTGTTGCTCTAGGCGTCGTCGCTCGACGAGACGAACTTGGCCGGGTGGTGGCGCGCAATGAGGTGTGTGTATGCCTCCGAGCCGAGGAACGCACCGAAGAACGGCGCGACGCATGGGACCCAAAAGTACCCGTTGCCGTACGTGAAGACCTTGAAGCCCCAGCCAGCGATCGCAGTGAACACGCGCGGCGCAAAGTCGCGCGCTGGGTTGAGCGCAAAGCCCGTGTTGTAGCCGAACGAGAGCGCGATGCCAGTGAGGATAAAGCCGATCACGACCGGCTTCATGCCGTTCTCGGCTTCGTTGTTGAACCGGTCCGTGACGGCAAAGATGCCGACGAGCAGCAGGAAGCTCCCGATCACTTCGTCAATGAAGCCAGCAAAGAGTCCTTCGTGGTCCTTTGGGTACGTCGCAAAGATGCCGGCTGTGCCGATCTCCCACGAGTTGAGCTCCGCGAGACCGCTGTAGTAGCCGATGTAGACGATCATCGCACCGACGAACGCGCCAGCAAACTGCGCCGTGATGTAGTACGGCGCTTTGTTCCACGGCAGACGGCCATGACGACACATGGCGAATGTCACGGCTGGGTTCAAGTGACCGCCGCTCACACCTGCAGAGGCATAGAGCCCCATCATGAGCGCAATACCGTAGCCCATGGAGATCGTCGACCAGTCTCCAGCGTAGCTCGACAAGTCGGGGTTCACCTCTTTCTTGAGCGCATTGTTCGTCTCAATGCCCTGCGACACGACAGTCTGGCACACGACGCCGTCGCCCACGAGCACGAGGATCATCGTGCCGAGGAACTCGGCGTAGGCTTCACGCATCACGACTTTGCGGTCCACTGGCTCGGACGTCGTGAGCGACAGCTCCTCCGAGTTGTTGTCGGTCGAGTTGTAGTTGTCCTCGACGCGAAAGAGCGATCGGTCAGCCATGGTTGCTGCTGAAGGTGCCGGGTGTTGCTGCTTCACAGGAGGAGGAGCTGGTGAATTCGAGAGTGAGTGAGTGCGATTCGATGCCGCAGCGTGCGCAAGCGCAAGCGCACGACCTCGCGCCATGAAGACTCGAGTGGTATCCTGATGTCCGATTCGTATCCGAGAACTAAGAATACTACCTCCGACTCGAATTACCCCACTCCGCTCGACCTCCGGTTGAACCGATACATGTGCGAGTACCTCGCGTCCGGTCCGCCGCTGGCAATCGAGTTTCCACACATTTGCAGTTCAAACGCACTTGCTCCGGTCCGGCGAGTGCGTTTGCGAGCCATTTTTTTGTTTGAACACAGGTTGCCAAGGTTTGTCGAGCGCGATCTCATGTGGCTAATTCGGCAGAGCACTCCTCTTGTGCCGCGAGGGCTTGCTCGATGCGTAGCTGGCCTCGACTGGCTCGGGACAGATCTTGTCGCATCGAGATGTACTGGATCAATCTCTGCTTTGGATTGAGGCTGGGTATCGGCGTTGTTGGCATCCGAGTGTAGCTGCTTGGGTCTTGTGCTCCAACCTCCGATCACATGCTGTCCTGCTCTGACGCATATGAGGTTGGAATGGAAGAGAAGCAAGCGGACGTAGTTGCGCTGCGAGCTCAACATCAAGTAGTGTTGAGTGAGGCTCTCACTGCTTCAGTGCAAAGCAGTAGGAGCCTAGCATCCTGATCAGAGTACGCGGAATGACCACATTCGTGCTGCTATACGACCCTTGTGTGCAGCGCGATTGCAAACATGTGAAGGCATCCGAAAGTTGGCATGTGGAGAGAGTGACTGCGACAACAGCATATGCAAAGCAAAGTAGGACGTGATGCTTCACGCTCGGACACATATCGAGCGCCTCTCGAGTGTGAGCTTCATTGACACTCAGGTCGATCCAGCTCAAACTCGTGATCGAGGCTGCATTCTCGCTCCGTCGCTCGATAGCGCCCATGCGCGTTGCAAAGAGGGACCTTGAGCGCTCGCATAACAATCCGTCGAGCCACCTGACAAAGTCTAGAGCTGAGCTCGCATCACAGAGTTCGCATCACATAGTTCGTAAGCGAGTTCTATGTGACGTGTGCGTCAAAAGGGCGTCGCTCCGCGACGCTTCGCGCTCCTCAAAAGCATAGGAAGCAAGGGAGCGCGAGCAAAGCATAAGACGTCCGACGCGAGAAGCAAGCAAGGAGACAGGCAAGGGAGTCATCACGTTGCAGCGCTGCTCTGCGTGCGAACCGGACGGCAGCATGAAGCGAGGCGCGCCAGACACGAGTCTGTACAAGTCCAGACCCATCTTGGCTCCAAAGACGCGAACATCGACGACGACGACGATTGCTGCATCTGTGCCAGCGAGCGCGACGAGTTCCGCTGCAATCACACAGAATGCTGCTGCATCTGGTCCAAATGCTCGCACTGCAAGCGCGACTGCTGCGGCCATGAGTCGACTGTCCAAGCCAACTGCGCCGCGAGTCGCGACAGTGTCGTCTGCGACATCGACAACGAGCACGTCACGCCTTGCGCGCACGACATCATCGGTTACGACGGCAACTACCGCTGGAGCAGCGCCCGTGCGATCCTCGACGCGCTCGACAGTGTCGACAGCGCCAAGTGCGCCAGTGCGAACTGCTTCCCGCACAGGTGCTGCGACTACTGCTACTGGAGCTGCCTCGCGACCTACAGCTAGTTCGATGCGAGGCACAAAGACACCGCCAAGTAGCACGGTCCCGACTGCAAGTGGTGTCAAGCGTGTAGCTGGGAAACTGCAACCACAGCGCCATGGTGCCGCTGCTGCTGCTATCAGTACAAGCAACAACGCTAGCAGCACTAGTAGCAACCAAAACATCACCTACAGCAACCAGGACGACGACATGGATACCGATGCGAGTGGCTATCCTGCGTACATGGAGCTCGAGAGCTTTGAAGACGCTGTGAGCGCCACGGAGAGCGCATACTCGATGCTCGCTCCGACGACTGGCGAGCTCAACATCATCACGGCTGTGCGTCTTCGCCCAATGTCGAGCGCTGAGAAGCAGAAAGGGTACCGCCGCGTCGTCGACATGCCGCAAGGCGAAGACAGTCTCGTGCGCATTGTCAACCCTGTTGCGCTCGTACCGTCCGTGCAGTACACGCCGTTGCCACCACCAGCGAGTGCTCGTCTCGCAACAATGCAGCAGCGCTCCGCGACGACTGCTGGAGCGTCCATGGCGCCAACGTTCCCGCCGCAGTTCACGCACGAGTTTCGCTTCGACCATACGTTCTGGTCGTTCGATCGAGCGGACGACCGACGCAGCGCGACGCAGAGCTCGATCTACGACGACCTCGGCGTCTTTACGATCGAGAACGCACTGCTTGGGTACAACTGCTCGGTGTTTGCATACGGCCAAACGAGCGCCGGCAAGACGTACACGATGATGGGCACCGAGGCGCTCGCAAGTGCAGCAATGTCACCGACAGATGATGCGAGCGGACCATCTCGACGCGGCTTGATCCCGCGCATCTGCCGCGGTGTGTTTGATCGCCTCGAGCTCGACGACAGCTGCGATAGCAAGGACTACTCCGTGCACGTGAGCTACGTCGAGATCTACCACGAGCGCGCGTATGACTTGCTCCAAGCTGCTGCAGCGCATGGCAGTGCCAATGCAGGTGTGAGCACGAAAGAGTCGCTCAAAGTGCGCGAGAGTCGCGAGACTGGCGTCTTTGTCGAGCATGCGAACCAAGTGCGCGTGACGAGCTTTGACGACATCAAGCTGCTCATTGACGAAGGGAACCGCGTGCGCTCGGTCGCTACTACGAGTGCAAACGCCCGCTCGTCACGGTCCCATGCGATCCTGACGCTCACGCTCAAGCAGACGCTTGCACCAACCGCTGATCACGTGAGTCGGTCGCGATCGCCACGAAAGTCAGAGAGTCGACAGAGCAAGATCTGTCTCGTCGACTTGGCTGGGAGCGAGCGCGCTGATGCCTCGGGTGCAAACGGCGCACGGCTGCGCGAAGCCGGTAGTATCAACAAGTCGTTGGCGACGCTCGCTGACGTCATTGGGGCACTGTCAAAGCGCTCGGCAGCGCACGCGCAGTCGCACGAGCCGCACTTTGTGCCGTACCGCAACTCGATCCTCACACGCTTGCTGAAAGAGAGTCTCGGCGGTAACGCCAAGACGATCATGCTCGCAGCGATCAGTCCGTGCTGTGCGCACTACGACGAGTCGCTCAGTACGCTCAAGTACATTGAGCGCGCCAAGAGCGTCGTAAACGTCGCGCGCATCAACACTGAGAGCAGCAGTAGCAGCAGTCGCCTCGACCTTGTCGATGTGCTCCAGCGCGAGATCGTCGAGCTCAAGGCGCGACTCGAAGTCGCAGCAGCGTCGACACTGTCGCTGCCGCCGTCGCCGTCGTCCGTTGGCTCGATCGCTGGCACCTTGGACTATGAGGAGGACGACCACGACGATGAGAGCGACTTGGACGTCCCTACAACGGCATACGAACCACAGACGCTCGCACTTGAGCTCGAAGACGAGCTGACTGAGACGTCGGCGTTCCAAAGCAACAGCAGCAGCTCTGGCACGCGACAGCACACGGAAGCGCCAGAGAGTCCAGTGTACACTGCGTCGCTCTGCTTTGACGAGCAAGCGAAAGCCAAGCTCGAGCGCGAAGTCGCAAAGCTCAAAGTGCAGCTGCGCAAGCGCGAGCGTGAGTTTGAGCTCCATGAACACGCGAGCGTCGCAGTGCGCGAGACCGTCGCAGCGCAGACACTACGGCACCAAGCGCACGTACTCAACTTGGTCGTGCTTCACGACAAGTTCAAGAGTCTCGTGAAGCTCCGTGCACTCGCTCGCTGGCAGTTTAGTGTGAGCGACCGTGCAAACAACGGCACTGTCGGAGCGACAACCAAGCCTGGAGGTGTCGCTAGTGTCGACAAGACTGTCATGACAGACTCGGACGCAAACAACGACATCGTCGCTACAAAGGAAGAGCGAGCTGAGCGCCATGCGTCATGCCCTCACTGTGAGCGATCGATCGATTCAAAAGCGAGCGCTATCGACGCTGAGGAAGACCCAGCGTGCGCAGTTGACGACGACGCAGACGACATAGAGCAGCTGGCCAAGCGCAAGATATTGATGCATAAGCGCAGTGGCAGTGGCGCGCTGCTCACGTCCAAAACGCCGAGCTTTACTGCTGCCGGCCGACAGCACGTCGATGTGATCTGCTCATCGATCGTGACCGACTTCTTTGGTGACAGCAGCAGCAGTTCGCTGCACAAGACGCTGATGGCCAAGTCCTTTGCGCACCCAGAGATCAGCAGCAGCAGCAGTGGCGGCGCTCGCTCCAAGGCGCCAGCGATAGAGAAGCGAGAGCCAACAGACACGCAAAGCAGCGACAACAACCAGCTCGAGCAGCTCGTGCTCTTGCCACCAAAGGCTGATGCGGAAGAAGACGACCCGAGTCAGCGTGAGAACGACGACGATGGCGATGAGCGCAGCAGCTCAGACGCGACAGAGCACAGCGTCGCGTTGCTCATTGACGCGATCATCGACCGTGAAGCAAGCGAGTCGAACCAGATCCACGATAGCGACAGTGACAAACGCCAGCTAGCGCTTGGTGCGGTAGAAGACGACGACCCGAGTCAGTCTGACGACGGCGAGGACGAAGAGGACAACATCGAGGGCGATGACGACAGTGAAGCGCTGCTGGAGAGCGACGACGACGAACCAGCGACGACTGACTCACCGAGTGACCGCCTGCAGTCGCAGCAGTGCCGCGCGCAGTCGAAGCTCGCGCGCTGCGTTGATGCAATCGACATTGCGCGCAAAGCCATGGGACCGACTGTACGCAAGCTCAAGCTCGTGACTGACCGCAGCGCCATGGAGCATAGCGACAGTGTTGTCATTCCAATCGGCACAGGCTTGGAGCGGCAGCTGCTTGCGCATGTCGATCGCTCACTCGTCGCAGTGAACCAGCACGCCTCGGATCTGAGCGACCTCGTCGCACGTGCGCTCGAGACTGACGAGTCCAACAGCCCACACACAGCTCGCAACGTCGCCGCCATGGTCGACTGCGAGCTGTACGACCAGTTCGAGGCACTGGTGAGTGCGTTCTGTCTCCAGACCATGGAGCACGTGTGCGATCAGCTCACTATCGGCGCAGCTGGCACGAGCGCACTTGCTCGCGAGCTCATGGACAAGCAGCTCGATGCGTTCGAGAGCGACCTACACACTCTCCTTGCTGCTGTTGTGTGCGCTGACGTCGCAGCAGCAGCAGCGACGCGCAATGTCCTGCTCGTCGCGTCGCTCATGGAGCTCTTTGCTCTGAGCGAGCGCATCCGGTTTGCGTGGTTTGCGATCGACCAGAAGAACCGCCAGCGCCAGGCGCACTGGACGCTCACGCAGCACCAACACCAGCAGACGCTCGCAGACGCGGCGCTGTCGACGTCGCCACTCACACTCGCGCACGTGCAAGCGCAGCTTGTCGAGCTCCGAGCGGCAAACAGCGCTCTTGTCGCGCAGCTCGACGCACAGACAGCCGAGTTTGCGCGGCGCGAAGAGGAAGATCGCATTGCGCTGCTCTTGGGTACGCACAAGCTCGAGACCGAGCACGCGGAGCAAGTCCAAGCGCTCGAGCACGCGCTCAAGACTGCGGATGCGCGCATCCGCGCACTGGACGAGCAACTGCTTGTGCAGACGGGCAAAGTCGAGCTCTTGGAGCAAGAGCTCGATCTCGCAACTGTAGTGCGCAGCACGAACGAACTCCTTCAGAGCAAGCGCGACGCGAGCGTCAGCAGTGACTACGACAGTGCTGAGCGCAGTCATGATGGCAGTGATCGCGACACCACGGATGCCTGTGTCAGTAGCGCGCCGTCGCCGTCGTCGCAGTGCATCATTGTGAAGCTCGAAGAAGAGCTCGCGTCCGCGCTGCACCAGATCAGCGAGCTCGAGACTGTAAACACAGCAGCGAGTGGCAGCAGCAGCCCAAGCGCTTCGCCTGCAGCTGCGTCAGCGCCCGGAAGCGTCGATCGCGAGATGCTCGCGTACATGGAGCGCACGAGCGAGATCGAGAAGCAGAACACCGAAGCGATCTCAAAGCTCCACGCAGCGATGGACAGCGACAGTAGTAGTGGCAAGATGGCGCGTCGCCGGTCGTTTGATGCACCGGCAATGGCGCTCACAGCTGAGCGCGAGCCTGTGCACTTCACGGCTACCGACGAACCGAGCGTGACTGACGGTGAGCCAGTGTTGCCCGAAAGCGACACCATCACAGCGGTCAAGTGCGAGCTCGCAGTAGCGCTGGCACGAGCGGAGGCACTCGAAGAGCAGCACCAGAAGCTCATGATGTCGTTTGAGCACCAGTCCGACACGGTGCAGCAGCTGGAGCGAGCTCTGTCTGAAGCACAAGTGCAAGTCCAAACAGCTGACGACACGGTCACAGCTTCCGAAGCGCGCCTGCGCATGCTCGAGCGCGACCTTAAGGCAGCAAACGCGCTGGCAACGTCTCTCAAGAACGACCTCAGTGACGCCATGAGCGAGCTCTGTGTGACCGAGTGCAAGTGCAGCGAGCTCGAGGCACAATGCGGCAAGCTCACTGCGTCCGAGCAGGCGAGCACGGACGCCATCGCAACACTTGAACGCGAGCTGGCAGATGCGCGAGAGACTGCGGCTGCACTGGAGCGAGAGCGCGCGCTCTACACCGCAGAGACTTTGACTGAAGCGGCAAGTGGCGCGTTGGCACGTTGCAGCGAGCTCGAGATAGCGCTCAAGGCGTTGGAGCAGCGCTGTGTCGAACTGGAGCAAGCGAATGCAGCGATGATAGCAGCACACAGCGATGAGCTGGCACAGAAGGCAGTATCTGCTGCAGACTTGGAGCAGCGACTCACTGAAGCCAAGACGCGTCAAGCAGAGCTCGAAGCGCAGTGCGGCGACCTCGCAGCGCAGCATGAAGCGGAAGCAGCGCGTGTGCAAGAACTGCACGCGCAACTGCTGCGATCCGCGACGCGCTGTGAAGAACTGGAAGTGCACGTCCAACGCCAGGACGACAAGCTCCGTTGTGTACAGAGCGACTTGAGCTCTGTGCGACAAGTACACGCTAGTGCGAGCGATGAAGCAGCGGCGCTTTGCCGTGAGCTCTGCGCTGCAGAGTCGCTTGTAGAAGAGCTCAAGGCAACGTGCACTGAGCGCTCCGTTGCTGCAGAGTCGCAAGCACTGCTCATCCAGCGCCTCGAAGCCGAAGCAGCAATGGCTACGCAGCAAGCTCGCGACCTCGTTGCTGCGCAACATGAGCAGCGCGCGCAGCATGAACACGAGACAGAGAAGCTCGCGACCTCGCTCGACGTCTCGCGTCAGCGCGTCGCGCAGCTCGAGGCACAGTACGCAGAGCTGCTTGAAGTATGTGAAGAGCTCCGGCAGTGCCACCAAGCGGCTGAAGCGCGCTGCGTCGAGCTCGAGACGCAACGCAGTTCGTATCAGCAGCGATGCGAGTCGCTCGAGTCTGACTACGAAGCAATGGAGCAGCACCAGCAGCACACTGGCAACTTGGAGACACAGATCGATGCTCTTAATGTGCAGAATGAAGCGCTGCAGCACCAAGTCGCCGACCAGAACGTCGAGGACACTGCGCTCCATGCCGAGATCGCCACGCTACGCGCTGTTGAGCAGCAGCTGACAGAGCTCCAAGAGCAGCACCGCAGTCTCACTGACGTCGCTGTGACGCAGACGTCAGAGATTGCAGAACTGACAGCAGCGCTCCAGAGCGCACGTGAGCAGCACGACGCGCTTCACGCAGCCATGGCGCAGCAAACGTCGCAGCAGAGCGAGCACGTCGCAGACCTCGCGACGCAACTCGATGCGAAGACTCGCGAGGTCGAAGCACTCGCTGCTGTCCAGAGTGCCCAGTCCGCTGCGGTTGCAGAGCACGTGTGTCGCATTCACGAGCTCGAGCAAGCAAACACACTCGAGACTGAGGCGCTCGCAGCGCTCGAGGCCGAGCACGCAGACGCCATCGCGTCGTGTATCACATTCAACACCAACATCTCGGACCTCGACGCTCAGCTTGCGAGTGCGCGCGAGCGCATTGCGTCACTGGAGCTGACGCTGAATGAGTTAAACGAGCAGCACGAACAAGACCTTGAGCGGCTCGTGACGCTGCAGAACGAGCTCGATGCGACGCAGCGTCAGCTGACGGATCTCCAGACCCAGTTGGACGAGTTGGCTCAAGCAAGCAAGCGCACGGAGTCGCAAATCCAGACAGCGCTGACCGCACTGCAAGACGAGCATGCAGCGCTGCTTGCCAGTCATGCAGCAGAGCTCGACGTCATGCGCACAGTGTTGCAGGATGCACAGACGCAGCAAGCGGCTGTCGAAGCAGCGCTGGCGGCACTGGAGGCGACACGCGACACAGAGAGCGCGACTGAACGTACTAGGATCGCAGAGCTCGAAGCGCAGCTTGAGAGCGCACTGGTGTCTGTTAGACGGTCAGAAGAAGCACATGACGCACAGACACTCGTGCTCGCAGCGACGGACGATGCACGTGCTGCAGCAATCACGCGCGCGGAGCAGCTCGAGGCGCAGCAGCGTCTCGATCGTGATGAACTGAACCAAATTCGCACTGCGTTTGCGACACGAGTGCTCGAGCTCGAGCAGCGCACTGAAGACGCAGATGCGCCAAGTGCCACGCGCATCCGTGCGCTCGAGCACCAGATCCACGAGATGAGCTGGGAACTCGGTGACGCGGAGCTCCAGCTCTCGCGCGAGTCGCAGCGCCACGAGCAAGCGCTGAGCGAGTCTGCAGCGCTCGCCGCGCACTGGGAGACGCAGTACACGCAGCGTTCAACGGAGCTCGAGACGCTTCAGCGCGACTTGGAGACAAAGGTCGTGCTCCTGAACGCCGAGATCGCTGAGCGCACGGTATCGATGCAGAACTTGCAGCAGCATCTCGAGCGCACTGAGAGCAGCTACGCTGCTGCGCTAGCACAGTGCGAGACCAAGTTCCACGCTGCGATTGCAGCACTGCGTGACGAGCGTGCAGGATCCGATGCAGCAGCGCGTGAGTGGGAGCGCAAGTGCCACGAGCTCGAAGCGTGCGTCGCGCCAGACGCGATCAAGAGCGTCCAGGCGCAGATCGCTGCAGCGATGGCGCGCGCCGACGAGTGCGATATGGCATACCGCGTCGAGCTCGAGCACAAACTCCAGCTCGAGTTTGACCTCGCGAGTGCGCAGAAAGAGCTCCATGCGACGCGACAGGAGCTAGCAGAGCTGCAGTGCCAAGCGCTCGCGCAGGATGCGAGTGACCCAGCTGCAGCAGCGCGACGAGCGCGCGCACGGCAGCAGGAGCTCGCAGCGCTCGAGACGGAGCGCCAGAACCTGCAAGCGCAGACTGCGCACGTCGCAACGCGCGAAGCAGCTGTGAAGCGACTCGAGACGTCTGCGAACGCACGCCTTGCCGACTTGCAGCAGCAGCTCGAGGCGCGTGGGCGCGAGCTCGAAGTCGCTTCCGTCTCGAACGCAGCGCTCAAAGCCGAGCGCACGCAGACTGCTGAGCGCGTCCGCGTACTTGATGCACAAGCGCAAGTACTAAGCGCGAAGCTCGCGGCTGTGACGCAGTGCAGTGAGATGCAGCGCGAAGAGCTCATGTCGTTCAAAGCGCACGTTGCGCGCAAGCAGCTCATGCATGGTGCAAGTGCGTTTGCAGCAGGCATCACGGACGGAAGCGGTGGTGATCGCTGCGCTCTCGATGAGACAAACAGCGCGACGCTCTCACCAGAAGCGAGACGACTCGTGCTCAAGCACCTCAACAGCTTGGATCTGTGGTTTGAGCGTGCGATCCTCGGCAAGATGCCTAGCACTGACGCAGCTCGTAGCAGCAGCAGCGAGCGCCGCGCATCGCTGCGTGCAGTGATCGAAGGTGACGACAGTGCGAAGCAGTTTGCCCGGTCATGGGATCTTCAGAGCCTCGGCGGCACGAACGTCTCGAGGCCACAAGACGAGTGCGACGACGACGACGACGACCTCCTCGATGCGACTGACGCAGATGCTGTGCCTATCGAACTGACGAGCATCAGCGACGAGCTCCTTACTGTAAGCAGCGCAGACGCAGCAACACAGCCGCCACCTGCGCCAGCGCACTTGCGCTGCAGCAAAGAAGACGAGGCAAGCACTCGATCGACACGAGGAGGAAGAGCGGCTGCTACAACGCCACCAGTGTCGCCCGTGCCTCCGAGCGTCGATGACTTGGAGGCGATGTTCGATCAAGACATGCAAGAGAGTGAAGCGCGCGCTCGAGCGTCTCAAGCTGCTTCTTCTGTCGCGAGCACAACTGCTAGCAGTGCCAGAGAGCGAGCGCAAGGTGGTAGCAGTGGCAGTGCGACAGGTCTAAGCGAAGTCGCGCAGCTCAAGTAAGTGACACCCTCAATACACGCACGATTCGACAGTGACGACGGCTGCTGTTGCTACGAGACTGCGAGCGTTGGAGTGAGCGACACTGATGCGCTAACGACGTCCGTGCTGCTGTCTCGTGCGCTAGACTCACGGTGCTGCGGCTCAAAGAAGCGCTCGATGCGAGAGAAGACGCGGTGCGCTTCCTGGACGACAAGATGCGGTACTACGAAGAGCTGCTTGAGCGTCAGTCGTCACGATCGTAAGGCGTGAGTGCAGCAGCAGCTCCACACTGCGCATTGACGCAAGGCTAGACCCAAGACGCGAGCAAGCAAACACAGTTCGTAGGAATCGTCTCGCTGTTTAGTTCAAAGCACCAAGCACGTGACTGCCGCTTTAGACGACCCACTTGTGGTCGCTGATGATCCATGCCGACGACGTCACGGCGCGCTTCTCGTTGCGCACAAACTCCCACTGCGCATGGCTCGCGTTGTGCACGTGCACACGGCCGTAGCCGTAGTTGAGCTCAGCAGCGACGCGCCATGGGACGTCAAAGTACCCAACGTTGTCGACATCTGCGCCAGCAGAGCCGACCATGATGTGCACTGGCGCCTTGGCTTTTGCAAGTCCTGACGCGGATGAGAGCGCTTCGGTGCGGCACGTGCCATTGTACACTGGACATGTGAGCTCGTACGCGTGGTAGTGACCTGAGAAGACAATGTCGACCGTGTACTTCCCAAGGAGCGGCTCGAGGTGCTTGCGGATGAAGAGCGAGACCTTGTAGTCAGCATCGTACTTCTCGGACGTGTACATGGGTCGGTGGAGGTACAGAAAGAGCCACGGCGTCTTGGTACGATCAACGCTCTTCAAGTCGTTCTCGAGCCACTGGTACATGGGCGAACCGGGCGTGTAGTCGTGCTCGCTGCTGATCTGCGTGTGGTGCACGAGACCGTATTCGACGCTCCACCAGAATATGCGATTGCCGTTCGCAGGCATGATGAAGCGCTTGTCCGTTGGCACACCGCACTCGCCTTGAGACTCGCCGCCGTAGTTGCCTTCAGGTGGGTGAAACCCGTTGCCTGGAGCACCAGATGGATCCTTTTCACCGCCGCTCGTGTGACAGTACTCGTGGTTCCCAATCCCGACCATGTACGGCAACTCCGAAGCGACAGGTTCGACCATCGCGCCAAACTGGTCCCAGAGGTACGTCCGCCCCATGGCGTACGAGATGTCGCCGTTGTGCATCGCCGCGATGTAGTTGCTCGCGCGGTCGTCCATGTCGCGCCGCATGAGCTCAATCGTCGTCGCCGTGCGCTTCTCAATGATCGACCCAGTCGCTTTGATGTTCCAGTCGCCGAGGTCGCCGTAGACAAAGTAGCTCGCGACGGACGACTGCTTCCCAGGTGCTGGCGGCGTGCGGAACTTGAATACTTTTGCTGGCGATGGCTCGACGTCGTTGCCGACTGCATTGCCGACTTTGTAGTAGTACGTCTGCTCAGGCGCGAGGTCCGTCAGCACGGCCGAGTACAGCATCCCGGGGTCTCGAAAGTACTGTGCTGCGACCGTCGTCGCTGGTGCGTGGCACATGTCGCTCGCTTTGTACGTATCGCCGGTCGCGAGCGCGCGCTTCGTGAGTGCATTCGGATCGCTGCCGTAGAACACCGTTGGCGCCGTGACGCTTGAGCTCACCCACGAGACGCGCATCTCACTCGGATGCATCGTGCTGCCAACGCGCACTTGCGTCGGCTCAGTGTTGCCGCGCGCAAACTTGATCAGCGGCGAGGATCCGAGGTTCGTGTAGATGTCCATCTCCGGTGCCAGAGACTTGCTTGCGGCAAAGTAGCGGAACTGCCACGCGCAGCGCATGTTCACGAACGGTCCGAACTGGAGTGTGCCAGCGTTCATGCTCCCGGTCCAGCGCCAGTCGATGTACTCGTCGTCGCCGACCAAGTGCCCTTCATCGTCGTTGCAGTACACGCCGATCCAGTCCTTCGCGGTCGGTTTGCCATTGTAGAGCGTGAACGAGAGCGAGAGTGAGTCCATTTGCACAAGCTGCGCTTTCGAGACCTTCAACTCGGCCACTGGTCCAGGCGCTGGAGCCTTTAGCAGTCCTGACTTGCCGCTGTGATGGTCGTGCGTGCTCGCCAGTCGCATCTCTACTGATGCTGCAGGTGCAGACGTCGTGAATGTGCAGTTGGTGCGCGCGACGTCGCACGGGTCGTCGCCCGCGTGAAAGTGCCACGATCCGCCGCGAATGACGCTCGCGTGCTTGCGCACTGCAGCGTCGACACTGTTGCTTGCGAGTGCGAGAGCCGTGAGCGCGACTGCCGCTCGAACAATCGAGCTCTTCATCGCGAACGAGACTTGAGTGTGTGTGTTCGTTGCTGTGAACACAGCGAATTGAGAAGTGAGCGGGCGAGCGCCTTCGCCGGTCCTAGATCTCCGGAACAGCTCTGCTAGATGTTTGGTGCGAGTCTCAGCTGTTGCCACCGCTATTGCTGACCTGCGTCGCGAGAGAGACTGTCTTCATCCTGGATGTGTGGATGCGAATGCGCGTCAAGGACCGACAGTGAGTGAATCAGCTGAGATGATATCGGAACTCAGCTGAGCTGATTCATGTGCCTGGATTTGCTCACATCACCACTCTTGAGCAGCTCCAGCACACACACATGCCTGCGTTGCTGACCTGCACAACAGAGACGATGTGTGGATGGCCATGCGGCAACTGATTTCATCAACGTCTCGAAGCTGACGGACGCGATGGACGACGTCTCAGTACTCTCGGCACAAGTGTCTTCAGCGAGCGAGCGAGCGCATGCGTCTATGCGTCGTCTCCACATGCTTTTGACCGCCACGACACCTCATCACACGCGACACAATGGAGTTGCCATTGCTATTGTATTCACACATACCCACACGGACGCATGTACATCTCTTAGACAAAGACCGACGAGCGACCTGGACGTAGCTCGATCGAGCTCGACAGCGACGCATTCGCTGCCGCGACTGCATTCACAGCCGTCTTGTCGCGCACTTGCGCTGCGCTCGCGACGTCGTCGAGTGTCGACAGGATCTCGACCATCGACGGCCGCTGCGCTGGTGAGTCGTGGAAGCACGTCTCCATGAGCGACTGGAGCGTCTCGGGCAGGTCTTTCGGGACGGCGAGGCGCTCGCCGTTCATGACTTTGAGCACAGCTTCGAGCGGCGAGAGCGATGCAAACGGCGAGCTCATGGTGTACATCTCCCACATAAGCACGCCAAACATGTACGAGTCCGACTCGTACGAAAACAAGTGCGGCGGCAGCAGCGACTCGGGTGCCATGTACTTCACAGGCCCGACGCCGTTCTTCAGCAGCGTCGTGCCCGTCGCACTCACGCGGCGACACAATCCAAAGTCGCAGATCTTGATCCGGAGGTTGTCGTCCACGAGGCAGTTGCGCGCAGCGATGTCGCGGTGGATGAACCCGCCTTCGTGGATGTTGAGCAAGCCCGCGGCTGCGTCTTTCAGCATCACCGTCTTCTGACGGAGCGTGAACGCATCGGTCCCTGCCGACTGGCGCCGCAAGTTGTCTTCCAAGCTTCCAAACGGCAAGTACTCGGTCACGACGCTCAGTGGAAACCGAATGTCCGTCGATGCTCCAACGAACGGTACGACGCACGGGTGGTGCCCAAACATGTTGAGCACTGCCGCTTCGTGCTGGAACTCTTGGACGATCTGGTCGCTCGTGTCGCCAAACTCACTCGCGCGAATCGTCTTCACGACGACGTCCTGTCCTTTGTACGTCGCGCGGTAGGCGTCGCCAAAGTGTCCAGTCCCCACGAGCTCTTTGATCTCGAGCGACTGGTACGGGATCTCTTCAAACGTCTTCTCGAGCACTTCGAGCTTCGACTCGAGCATCTGTGCTTCGAAGTCCACTGGGTTGAGTGCTTTCTCCGACACGGACACGTACGACCGGAGCACCGCGACTTCCGTGCCGACAATGATCGTAGCTTTGAAGAGCACTGATCCAAAGCCAGCACTGCGCGTGCACTCGACGTCGAACGTCGCGTTGCAGACCTTTCCTTCCCATGAGAAACCCTGCGTCGCGCCATTGCGGATGCGAAAGCCCTCGGGCGTCTCGAGCGTCACGTGCACGAGCGCACCGCGGCGAATGTCGAGCTTCGTGTCCACTGAGAGCTTGCGACCAGTTGGGTCGAACGTCTCGGCGCGCTCGCGCATCTCACTGCGCTGGTTCAGCAAGAACGCCCAGACTGTGTAGTGAAATGGCTTGGGCGACGGCGCCACGCTCGGTGGCGCAAACGCGTTGAAGTGGACCTTATCGCGCCGTCCGGGGACGTCGTCGTTGAACGCTGCGAAGCGCGCACTTGCTGGTGGACCTGTATACCGGATCGAACGGTAGACCTGTGGGAGCTGGTCGGTTGGAAAGCCGTCGTCGCCGTCGTCGCCAGCGTCGTCGAGGTCGTGCGCAGCGTACGCTGGAGAGAACGAGTCGTACGTGTCGACGCCACCGCCAGTGTCGAGGAACGACCCGTTCCCAGCACTCGACGGCGAGAACACGTTGTACTGCGGATCGGACTCCAAGCCGCGGAACAACGGCGCGTCATTCAGCGTCGTGATTGTCTCGGACGAGCTCTGGCCTGGTGCACCGAACGACGCGAGGTAGCTCCCGTCTTCAAACGTCCGCGGCAAGCTCCCAAACTGCCCGCGGATCTGCAAATCAATCGCGTCGCTAGTGACACCGGCTTGGTACGGTCCAGTGAAGCTAATCCGGCGCGAGTCGCTCCCGCGCGGCACGTGCGTTGTGTCGGTGACTGGCACTGTGATGATGCGCGTCGCGTTCTCGCCACTCGTGACTGGACGGCGACTGATGACGCGTGGAGCAGACGGTGGCGTGGCGATGGCCGTCGTCGTCGTAGTCGATGATACCGCCGCAGTGGTGTTGGTGGTGATGGAAGTGGGGCGACGGTCGCTGTCTTGCGCAGCGAGCTGCTTCTCCTCCATCTTTGCTTGCTCAATGCCGTCCTGCGCTGCTTGTGCAATGCCGTCGTGGTAAAAGTCCCGGTCTTTCGCATACACTGCGCGCTCGCGCATGTACGACGTCGGACTCATGGACATCGGCGCATCGGCTCCAGTCGACAACAACGGGAGACTATGCGTCGGCGGCTCTGGATCAAGTCGTTGCTGCTGCTGCTGCTGCTGCTGCTGCTGCTGCTGCTGCTGCTGCTGCTGCTGCTGCTGC
>JAASFN010000445.1:0-20220 GCA_023333795.1 Globisporangium rhizosaccharum | reverse complement strand
CCTGGGCGAAGACGAAACCGTACGTAGTAGTGATGGTACACGCCGGTGAAGCTTGTGAACTCCTTGCGCTTCGTGCAGTTGAACCACTCTGTGATGTAGCGCCAGCGCGAATGGCGTCGCCGTCCAGTCGCGATGTACCCGTTGACATACCTCTGTGTCGCGCAATCAACCGCAGCGATCCGGTTGAGTATGACCGACTTTGTCTTGTGTGCCTGCTTCATCGCGAGCAGCATCTCTGACGGTGTGCGTGGGAATGACCCGACAGCTCCATCCGCCACTGCATCACTTACACTACCGGAGCTTGTCTTCGCGGGCGGTCGAAAGAACACCATGAACAGGATCAGCCAGATGTACCCGACGCCAAAGAGTGCTTGGACAATAGCAGCGAGGATCGCGATGTGTGTTGGCGGCTCGGCGGCGATCCAGAAGTGTCCGTTGTCGAGGTCACTTGTGCCCATGAGTAGGTTCATGGCGTCGAGCGGGAAGAGTTGCATTGCCGCAAAGCTGAATGAGACGACAGCAGCGGCGAAGAAGCAGAGCACCATCGGGACACCAAGCGGTCCAAAGACGGCACGGAAGCGCTCGCGCGGACTGGCTGAGGAACCAGTTGTGCCAGGTGCGACTAGCTGCTTGGTATGGATTGAACCAGTGCGATTGCCGATGTTGAGCTGAGGACACGATCCAAACGCGTAGACCCGGTCGAGTCTGTCGGACGAAGCACGTGGCGTCGGCGCATCGGGGCTTGGACTCATGTGCACGGGAGGTGTCGGCGCATCGGGACCCGCACTCACATGCACCGTTGCCTTCGTCCTTGTGCTGCGCATCGGTACGCGGTGGTGAGCCTGCGCTGTCCGCGATGTACAGCGTCGTGTGTGCGTCACAACCACAGCCAGGCTTTTGCTCAAATGAATGCGTGTTCGGTCACTCGATGTGTGGGCTGTACGCGCCGCGCGCTCAGCAAGAGGAGGAGAGGCGACACAAGACGACCGAAATAGTCGAGATGTCGCTACTAAGAACGGGCTGTCTTCAAGTCGGACGACCGCATGTGCAGTCGAGTAATGGTCGAGAGTCGTGATGACTGGATTAGCAAAGACTTGGCTGACCAGATCGCGCGACTGTTTTGAGTCGGTCCGTGCAGGCTCAGTACGTGAAGCGCATGCGTAATGTCGGAAGGTCGTTTGGATTAGATTAGTCTGCGTTATCGAGGTCGCCTGTGCATGTGAGTAGTGGTGAGTAGTGGTGGTAGGGTAGTAGAGAGCTTAAGACGTCAACTGAAAACGAGGACGCGTTGAGTCGACTCGCCGCCAGTCATCCGTCTCAAGCTAGTCGTACGGAAGCGAACACTGTTCACGACAGCCAGTGGTCTCATATGACTCCAGCGCTTGATGGAGGTGTTCGAGCTCGAATCACTAGGACGTCACCAGGCGACGATTCGATGCAGGTCTTCCTCTCTCTCTCTCTCGCGAACTCGAGCTCTGGATGCACCTGTTGCACACACGGAGCACTCAAACACAGTGCGAATGAGAGCGCCCGCTTGACGACTCGACTCGACGTACACCCACGCAAGTCTGGTGATGAGAGTGGATATCAGATCGGTGTGTTTGGACGTCATAATGTTCAACATGATCAGACGATGTCGGCACCAGTTCGATTCCTCATCCTCCACTCTCGTTTGCATCACACGCGTTGGCACGAGTGCTCTGCGCTGCGAGCGCTCGTTTCGCCAAACACGCATGCTCATTCCATTCGACGTTATGCATCCACACACACACGCAAAGTCGCAAGCAGCAAGACTCGACGCATCGCACTCCCACGCATCCAAACGTACACACACGTACAGCAGCTGCAGCTCCGTCTTGAGCGAGTAGCAGCAGTAGGTTGGAGCAGTCGCGATGATGCAGTCGCTCTTGGAGTCTGCACTCAAAAGCAGAAATGACTTCAGTGTCTTCACTTCAGGCAGGCTGCTCGGAGTGAGATGAGGTTGTGACAAGTCAAGTGGAAGCGCGAAGCTCGACCATCAAGACTCGAAGCGAACAGTGTCGAGGCAAGCGACTATCAAGTACAGACGCGAGCACGAAGCGAGACAAAAGTGGACGACTGGCTATCGAGGAGCTGTGCACTCCACATGCGTGCGGCAGGTTCCAGCGCGAAGTGCTCGCGAACAATCGCTGTGGTGTGCTACGACCCTTGCTTGCTTGGTGCGTTTGACGGAGGCGCCACGCACAAACATGGCGCTTGAGCGCTGATCAAGATTACTTTGCTGTCGTGCACTTGGGCTGTGTATCGTCTGGCTGGATGTTGTCGGTTGATAGGAGTTGCAGCAATTGGAGTTACAGGACGTTGGCAGTGAGTGTGTGTGCTCCAGTGACTGGATGCCCACGAGTGCGAGACACTCTTCGCGTCTCGACAATGCCGCTCGCTGGTCGAGGCACCCGCCTGTCCTGCATAATCAACAGCGCTCGTGAACGGCGATGTTCACGCCCATGAGCAACACGAGCAAGTGGTGGTGCAACCACAGCGAACTTGAGAGGAACACTTCACATGATCGTGATAACGCAGTTCCAAGATTTTGATGGGGCGATGACGTGACGAAACTGAGGGAGCTCATCGACTCGACTCGACCCGACATGTTGGAACAGTCCGAAGCAATCGTAGAGCTCGCATCGTACTCCTCCAGGACCTACTCGACTGGTTGCTGCCTCGACAGTCGCACTGCCTTCGTCCTTTGCGCCTGAACTGGTTAGAAGTTGTCGCTCGGCTTGGGTAGAAGTGTCGACGCATCTCGACTCTACTCGAAGCGCAATGATCCAACCACAGCGCCTGCATCGTTCTCATCTCTCTCTCTCTTTGTGTCGCAACTTACAGGCAGCTAGTGTGCAGTTGTGCTGCTGGTGTGCTCATCGAGTCGTGCGCTCTCGCGTTCTCTTGTTGTTGTTGCTGTGAACTGTTTCCTCACCACACTACCTTGATAGTGACAAAAGCGAGGAAATTTACGTTTCGCGCGCTGTCGGTCAATTCAACCACGCACTTCGCATTATGCAGCGCAGTGGCGGCAGTCGCGCGCGGCGCGGCCTTGTCGACGATGGCGCGGACCACAGCAGCGAGCGCGCTGTGTTCTACGACCTCGATGCAGGCTCTCGACGCAGCGCGATGCAGCTCCTTGCGCGCCCAAACGCAGAACCTGCTGCATCAAAGAGCTACTCGACAGCAACAGCAACAGGAACTGCACTCAAGCGAGTAGCCGCCACTGGCGCAGCAACAGCTACAAGCACGAGCGCAGTGCTGCATCGCCCAAAAGAGATCTTCCAGCACACGTCGCTGCTCCAGCTCGGTACGTCGTGCGCTTGCACTGTCGTGATCTACTGCTGCTTAGCAGCGTCTGATGCAGTAGCATCACGTCACGAGTGACCATTGACATGGCGTCTATTCACACGTGGCTCGCTCAATCTCCCATCGCTAGACGCCAGTGACGGCGACGACCGCGAGTCCGACGACGACAATGCAAACCCGTTTGCGTCGCTCTTGCAGCCGCGTACACAGCCACAGCCACAGTCGCAGCATGACGACGGCAACGCTTTTGCTTTTGACGATGCAAGTGACGTCGACGACCACGAGGCCGAGCTCGTCTCATCTGGGAGCTCACAGCCGATCGCAAAGACCAAGAGCGTGTCGCCACCGATGCGTGTGACAGTATCGCAGGAGCGTCCTCGCAGTTCAGTGGCAGTCAGCCGCACGTCGAGTGCACACCCGCCGCCCATACGCGCGCGTGTTCCGAGCCTCAAGCCAACTACAGCAGCGCATGCGACTGTTGAAGCTGCCGATGCGCGTCCATCGCGCTGGAGCCAACGCTCGAGTGTCTCGACTGCAAAGGCACTCTCGAGTCGCCGCAAAGCGACTGGTACAAAGCGCAGTGGCCGGACATCTGCACCAGCTATGCGCCGGTGCGTGCGTGTGCTTGTCATGAAAGTGGCAGCAGCCAGAGACGGATCTGTCTGCATGCACTAACGCCTATGCATATGGATGGATGGATGTCGATCTGCTCATCCAGGTCGTCGCTCTCGATGGACTCGCAGCCGAGCACGACGCAAGACGACGCTGGTGACTCGCCCCGTGCGCCACCGAAGCGCCGACTCACTGACGTCCTCATGCGCGCGACGATGCTCTCGCAGCAAAAGCAAGAGATGGACGACGAGCGCTCGCCGTCGCACGCACAGACGACGATGAACAGCAGCAGCAATGAGGTGTGTGACTGACATCTACGCTCTCTCAAGTCCAGAAGCTGCTCGTATGAAGCTGCATCTAACGCTCAGGCGATGGCGCTGTTGTTGTATACATGAGCAGGCGTCACAGAGAGCAGCTCCTCCTGTCGAGCCAGACGATGCGATCGCAGACACAGCGGTCGAGATGCGCACCGAGGCGTTCGAGATGCAGTTCTTCTCACCGTCCAAGCTCGCCAACGCCGCTGCAGCGCGTCGTCGGTCGCTCAAGCCAGAGAGCGCAGCAGCTGCGAGCAAGATCCGCGGCGAGCTCGGCGATGCGATTGCACGAGCTATCCGCAAGACCACGCGCGACCTCACGCTGCTCCATGCGCACGGCCAGACGCTGCTCGAGCAGCAGCACCGCGACGGCGATGGACTTCGACTCGATCGCGTCCAGGACCGCGAGAGCACAGTCGTGCGCTTGCTACGTCAGCGGCGTCAGAGCGCCGAGACTGGCGACCGCGTCGTGTTTGACGCCACTGTCGACGAATTGAGCGCTGGACTCGCGGCTGCGCTGCCGTGTCCAGTGAACACGCGCGTGCGCGTTGCGTTCTCATCGCAGACTGCGTCGCAGCTGTCGCTCGAGCGCCATGCGCGCGTGCGGATCTACGCACCGTTCCACTTCATTCCACTCGAGCTGGCGCCAGGCAGCGCACCGCGGCGGTCGCCGCCCAAGTGGCTCGTACTAGGCACCGTATTGTCGGAACTCGTCAAAGCGTAGTACGTCATCGTCGTAGCGGTAGACAGCATCGCCACCACCACTACTACCAGGAGGTCATAGATCGCCACTATCGCCCGCGATGGGCCATGGCGTCTGTCTTCGGATCAAGTGCTGCGAGTGGCGCAGTGTGCGGCCGCGTGCCACCAAAGTGGAACGTCGGCGGCTCGCGCGCTGCCATCTTCATCTGAACGAGGAACGCGTGCTCGCGCGCGCGGTTCGCGACGATCCGCTGCGATGTGAGTGGCGACGACAGCGGCCGGTGCGCGTACATGTCATTGTCACTGTCGTTGGTGTGTGGACTACGTCGCAGGACAACAGAGTGGCGCTCCGTGCGGAGCCAATCGCGATTGAGGTACGCGACGTCGCACTTCATCGTTGCGAGCTTCTGCCGATCGGCGTCTGCGCTGTCAGTGAACGTAGTAAACGCGTTGCCGCGGCGCGCTCGATGCAGTGGCGACGCGCCTTTGCCGCGCTCGTAGAGACCATTGCCGCGGTAGAGCTGCGGGTTGTAGCACTGCAGGAGCGTGAGCTGCTCGGCTGCACTGAGCTCAGTGTTTACGTGTCGCTCTGTGTGCGTAAGACGTCGCCGTCGTCGCAAGAAGTCCTGGACGCGCGACTGCGTGACATCGTGGCGATAGAGGCGCTGGAAGAACCGGACGATGATGCGCGCAGCACATGCTTGCCGCGCTTCCGCTCTCGCTGCGAACGTTGCAACATCGTAGACCGACGTCTGCCGCGTCAACGCACTCGGTAGAGCCTCTTCGCTACCATACAGCGCTGTTGAATCGCTTGCGTCTCCAGACGACGACGTCTCGCTGCTGTTGCTAGTATCTTGGTGCTGCTCTTGGGTACTCGAGGTCGCACCGAGTGCTGGAGTCGCTGATGCGCTAGCTGCTCGCGCACTTGATCGCCGTTGACGACGTGCACTTTCGAGGACTGTCGGCGTCGACAGCGCAGCTCGCGACGTACTGCCGGTGCTCTCGCGAACATTGACATCGCAGATGCGCCACGTGTTGTCCCACACGGCACGCTCACTGCGATTGCGGCACTGACAACGCGTTGGGTGGGACACACAGCCAAACTGGGCTGTTTCCTGGAGCCACACGTGCGAGAAGATCGAGTGACTCCCGACCCCAGCTCCTCGTGTCGGCGATGATGTTGATGTTGGTGGCGACTCAGAAAACGGTGAGGACGACTGGAGACTAGTGCTCGACGGTTCAGCTTCAGGCGATTGCGAGGCTGGATCAACAGACTGTGTGATAGACGCTGCCGAGCTTGAAGGTCGGAGCGAGCGCTGAGGTCCTTCGCGGCCGCGGTCGCTCGTGCGTTGCTGCAATTCGTAGCAGACGACTGAGTGGTTCTGGAAGAGCTGACACTGCTCGCCGTGGCGAAAGTACGCGTCAGCAGTGCCTGCAAGTGTCTCGGACATCTCATCGCGGCTCAGTGTGCGCGTGAGGACTTTGACGAGACACCAGACTGTCGTTGGCATCGACTCGGTCTCCGGTGTGAACGCGCGCTCGAGCTGTTTCTTGCGGATGCTCTGCTTCGTCAACGATACGTGCGGCGACTTCATCGAGTGGTGGCTGTGCCGATGAGGCAACGGCAGCTCAGTAGGTGTAGCAGCGAGCGCTGCAAAGCTGTCGTGACGATTGACTTCGCTCACCAAGTGCCCTGGCCCTTCAATCATTTCGTCCGAGTCGGCGCGCGTGATGCCAGCGTCGGTCTGAAGTGCCGCGGATGAGCTTTGCACGAGGAACGCGCAGACACCGGATCGAATACGCTTTGGCTGCTTCCCAATGTTCGCAACTGGGTCGCGTGGGAAGAGCGTCACGAGCGTCCGTGGGTCGCTCTCGAACTCTTTCGGGACTTTGCGTAGACACCCGTCGCTCTCGATGAGGAGATAGCCGCCATCAGTGGCTTGAAAGCGCACGACACTGTTGTACTGGAGATACGGCGCGCGCTTTGCAGGCAGCGCAGGCTGGATCAAGTACTTGCTGTTGTTGCTGAGCTTCACGCTCTGTCGCACGCGCTGCTGCTGGACAGTTGCATTCGGCGGCGTTGGCGGCCAGGAGTCGAGCGTCTTCCTTGTCTTCTTGAGCTGCTGCGTCTTCTGCTTGTCATGCGACGGCTTCTAAGGCATTCACAGACAGGTGCACGATCGCATCGAACGTGAGACCCTAGCGTCTGACCTAGTGCCACCGCCGAGCGCAGTCGTCCACACCTGGAGCGCAAGCTCAATCGGCTGTCCAAAGCGCACTTTCCGCAACAATGTGGACGACAAGTGCCTGGCAGCAAGAGGTGCACAGTCAGATTGGCAGCACTCGCTAGAGTAAGGCAGTGGAGGTGATGCCAGATCGCTCGCTCAACGACAGGATGCAGGACGCACACGTAGTCAAAGATCGAGTTTGTCTGCTCGTGGCTCCGTGCAACGAGGTACTTTTTCCGCATCCGCTGCTGCGCATCGCCATCGCCATCGTCGCTTGCACTCTGCACTACGTCCACGACCATATTGCCACTGCCTTGCGTGTCTTAGCAAAGTGCTCGTGCGCAAAGACCGCGTTGCCACATGAAGCTATTGCTAGCACACGTCCTCTATTCCAGTCAGTCAGTCAGCTTCTTAGTATGTCGTCTATCTACTACTACTCCCGCGTCTTCAGCCGCCATTGACTGCCCACTCGACCATCGCTGTCGAGCACGCGATGCTCCGATTCCGGATCATGCCTTCGAGCGTCCGCGGTGCAAAGTTCAAGTGCACGACGCGGTACTCGGGCTGGAGCGACTCGGGTGCCGCGTGCTTGGCGCGACCAATGTGGAACGCATCGCCAGCGTCTTTCACGAGCTGGAGACGCAGCAAGTTCTCGAGCGCTTTCTGCGCTTCGCTCCGTGTCGGGAGCTGGTGGAGCAAGTCGTGTTTGCGGTAGAACTGCTGCCAGCGATGGTACACCATTTCAAGCGTAAAGTACCGCTGGCCATCGCGCTCGAGCTGGCTCATGCCGATCATGAGCGCAATGCCATGGTCATTGATCGTTGCGATCGTTGCGAGCTGATGATCTTGCTCGAGCAAGTGCTTTGCGCGCTGAAAGTGCGTGGCGTCGAGCAGCGGCGCGTCACACGAGAGGTACGCGACGGCAGCGGCTGCAACGCGCAGGAAGAACGCAAGTGGCTTACCAATGTCGTAGTCAAACGCAAGACTTGCGAGGAACGCGCTTGGTGTCGCAAACAGTGCAGTCACACGAGCGTCAAACGCACTAGTGAACGCCTGAGACGGCTGCACGAGTACAGAAGCGTTTGGAAACGCTTTCCAGTCAACGGTCGCGAGTGTGAGCGATGCAGTCAAGAGCGACTTGAGCTGCTCGAACGATAGACGCGTCACGACGATCTGGAGACTCGAGAACCTGTAAGAGGCATAGTCGACCGTCAGTCCATCGCCAGAGCGCCTATCACAGAGTATGAAGGAGACGTACCGGGACCGCACGCGCTTCTCGAGGTTGTCGATCACGTTGAAGTTGTCGCTGATGCCCAAGACGCCCATCTTGATGTCCTTTGACTGGTCCAGTGCGTGACGTAGGCAGAGCGTGAGTGACAGTGTCCGATGGGACTGCAATGTCGCTATACAGAGCTGACTGTACGTACTTGGAGCCAGTCGAGGAGGTTGTAGAGCAGCAGCTGCTTTGCGCTGCCAGACTCCTGCGCAAACTGCTCGAATGCGTCGAGGATCACCATCACAGGCTCGTCAGCTGCAGCGCGCTCAGCGAGCAAGCTCTTGAGGTACTCGTACATGTTCCAGTACGCAAGCGACTAGGTTTGCAAGTAATGCAACAACAACAACAACAAGAGTGAGCATACGTTGTAGTTGCTGTTGTCAACAAGCAAACAAGCAAGCAAATACGCACAGGATGCTTGACTGCGCGGTTGTGCGTGAGCTGCGCAATGATCTCTTTGAACGCTTCGATCTCGTTCTGCAAGATTGTGCCGTTGAGGTAGACGTGTGTGAATGCGCGGTGCTTGCGCCGCAAGTTGCGCATTGCTTGGAGCACAATGGCGCGCGTTGCACTGCCGACGGATCCGAGCAGCAGTCCCGACTGGTTCTCGCCAAACTGCACCGTGCGCTCAAAGAGCAACTCGACCTGCGTGACGGAGCTTTCAGTGTCTTCTACGTCAGTATGTGGTAGATGCTCTGTCTTGAGTCGATACCGCAACGCACTGCGGCACGACGCGAGCTGCGCTTCTGTCACATCAAGCGCTGTTGGTGGTGCTGTTGCTGATGCCGTTGCTTGTGCTGTTGCTGGCGCTGCTTCAGGTGTTTGTGTAGGTGCTGTCGTAGACTCGACTGACTTTGCATCAGCACGCGCTTGTGCTTCGCGGAGCAGTCGTCGCTCCTCCTCTTGACGCGCAGCAGGCGGCTCGCTCTGCTTGGTCTCTTCGTACTCGTACTCGTCGCCCATGGTCTGAGAGCGTGAGATACAATTGCGTCTGGTCCTGCAAATGTCACTGCAATTCGATTCCTGTTTACTGTTTCCAATATATAATTCGAACAAGTGCTCAGTGACAAGTGTGTATTTGCTGGACAAAAGAAATGGGGAAAACTGGTGCACCTCGCACCTCACGAGCGATCGAGCGTGCAGTCGGTGCGAGACAGCGACTACTGCGCACGCTCTCTCTCTCACTTACTTGCTTGATCTCTCAAGCACGCTGCATATCTGCGTCTTGAGCACGTGCGCGGCAGCGGCAGACTTACAGAATGCTGCACGCATTCTTCTTCGGCTTGGGGACTTTCTTCTTGCGCACTTCGCGCACAAAGTTCTCGAACACTGCAGTGACGTTCGCGCCCGTGAGCGCACTCGTCTCTATGTAGTGCGCATTGTACGAACGCGCTATTCGCCGCCCCTCTTCCGTGCTCACTTGGCACTTGCTCGGGTCCTGGTCCACGACGTCTTTCTTGTTCGCGACGAGCACAATCGGCGGCAGCGGTCGTTTGCTCTCGTTGATCTGCAAGTGCAAGTCAAAGAACGGTTGCAACTCCTGCATTTGCATGCGAACAAACAGACAAGTATACACAAACACGCAAGTGAGTGTGTCAGACTAGATGCTCAAGCAACACCATTGTGGACGTCCAGCAACGCAACGTACGTGGAGCGAGATGCGCGAGTCCATACTGTACACAAACACGTAGCCGTCCTTGTCCATCATCCACTGCCCACGGAGCGACTCAAAGTCCTGCAACGTATGCAACAACAACAGAGAGAGTGTGTCAGTGCAACCATTGCCACAGTCACATTGCACGCCAGACACAACACATGACAATGAACGTACGTCTTGACCAGCAGTGTCAAGGATCTCAAGCATGCAAAGCCCTTCGTCAACTGTGATGGCTTTTCGGTACGCGTCTTCGATCGTCGGGTCCCAGTCTTTGACAAAGTAGTCGCGCACGAAGCGCAGTGTGAGCGCGCTCTTGCCGACGCCACCAGAGCCGAGGACCGACAAGTGGAACGTCTCCTGGCCGCTCGCGTGGCCGACGGACTTGTAGAACGGCTCACCCTGTGAGATGTATAGCGTGTCGTTGTTCTGGAGCTCGTCCACGTCTGTGATCTCAGCGCCGCTCTGCAGGAACACGCGCTTTGCTTTCACATTGAGCTTCTTGCTCGCGACCTTCTTGAGCCGCGCAATGTTCTCCTTTGGCTTGAGGTTCATCACCTAGTCGTGTCGTCAAGAGGATCGCATATGTCCGTCATCCAGTCGCCATGCACCATGCAAGTCACGTGTGCCGATCACACAGGAAGCTCAACAACGACGCGAGCAAGCCAGAGCGTGATGCAAGAGCACGCATTGTGCCTGAGCGCACCTTCCCCTCGGAGCCAGGCTCATTCTTGTAGATGAAGAGGCGCTTCTCGGCGCTCATAGCGGCGGCGGCAGCGATGGCGATGGCGCGCTCCCTTCACCTTGTGCTCGTGCTCGTGCTCGTGCGCGGTGCCTCGCGCGTCTCGACTTCTTTCGCTCCCGCCACTCACATGGATGCCCTATGGCTGTCGCAATACGAATTAAGTCTTGATATTGGTATGCTAATTCTCCCCTCTCATTTTCGGTTTTGACAAGCAGAATGTACACTTGTGATTATATGTGATTTGCTGCTTGAGCAAAGTGCTGATTCCCAGTGAGCATTTTTTGCAACCTCGCGACGCCACATTCAACAACACGACGCAAATTTGTAATCTGAGTTACGATCTCGAATTTGCAATACAAAATAGGTGCACAGATTCGACAAAGTCGATGAATTCACACACTTTACTTGTAAATTGCCAATTTTTGTGAGAATGATGCAGTACTCGGTGACCGAGTTTGAGGAACTCACAAATGTATCCATCTGCTCTTGATGATCGATGCGAGGTGAACAAGCAACACCATCGCTCCATCTCTCGCTCGCACACGACTACGGTGTTCGGCGAGCACTCCTTCAAACCGAAGCTGGTTGTGGTTGCTCCAGCTGTGGCAGTCGGTTAATCCGCATCGTTTGCAATCTCAACGCACTTGCACAATCTCCAGTCTGCCAGGCTAGAGATTGTGCAGCCGATGGTTGCAGTTCACATGAGCAGCTGGGGACTCGCCAAGCGGCAACCACTACAACCTACTGCTGCTGCTACTGTAGCATCTGTGACTCTGCATTCTCTTGCTCTGGATGCATGCCGTTTGCTGTCTTGACAGCGGTGGCTCGGTTCAAGTGCACTCGAAGCACCCGAAAAGTATATTGGCAGCTGGTGAGTGCATTTGCGATAGCAGTAGCGACGCCATAGTTCGAGAGCCGGCGAGAGCTGTGATAGAGCGAGCATTCCATTAACCGGAGAGAATGACCATGCGGTCGATCGTAGTAGTGCGTCTGCCAGGCAGCCACATTGAGACTTGTGCTTGCCTCGTTCTCGACTGAGTGGAGTCCGGTTGCGAGTGCACGACATGGCGACAAGCACATTGGAGCAAGCTCGAAGAGTGGTGAGGACGCCAGTGCGAGTGCAGAAGGATTTCCATATAAGTTCGCCAAGCTCGAGACGCAAGGAGAGGCGTATTCGCACTACAAAGCCTTGTGCTTTGTATCGAATTTGTATAGCTCTCCCGCATTTTCGCCCAGATCCTCCTACCTTGCGGTTTATAAAAGGACGAACGCAACTGACGAGCCCAAGGCGACGAACAACGCGCTGGCGAGCGAGAGCATGAGCGGCGACGCGACGCACCACCACCTCAGCGGACGCGAGATGCCGCGCGAGCCGCGCATGTCCGACGACTGCAAGCCTGCGCTACAGCACGTGAGTGCTGCCACTTCACAGACTCCACAAGCACAGCAACACGACGAGAAGAACGCGATCCCAAGCACACGCGACGCGATCCAGCGCAACGACAGCACCAGTGCTTCTGCTGCAGCCGTGAGCTCTCACACCACTGCAGACGATAGCGAAGAGAAGACACAAAAGCGTAGTGGCATTGCTCCGACTGCTGCTGCTCCAAGCGAGCCGCTGCAGCGCACGCTCACGATGGAGCTGCGCATTGACACTGGCATGACTGGACACGTCAGTCCGTACCCTGTACGGTTGCGCGAGACCAAGCCCAGCTATAGTAGCAACCCAAACGTCGCTGGCGTTGGTGCACCGCCCGTGTGGATCTCGCCAGACTGGGCGACGTACCCGATCATTGAGAACTTCTACGGTCAGCCGCGGCGCACACGCGTGAGCTCGTTCTACGAAGTCATGTGCTCGCCCACAAACCTCATGCAGACGACTACACTGGCCGAGAACTGCTGCGCGTACGACCACGACGATGACGATGACAATGGTGATGACGTTGCCACTGGCGCTTCTCGTCGCTTGCACGCACTGGGCGACAACAGCAGCAGCAATGGCGCGACGCCAGCGCAAGCACCTGGTCGCCGCCGCAAGCACGAGTCGTTCTCGTTCTCGTGCTCAACCGAGACAAGCGACGACGTCGATGTCCTCCCGAGTCCATTTGCGTTGACGAGTCAGCTCGATGCGTTCAGTGGCGACGCAGTGCACCGGCGCCATCGACGCAGTCGCGCAGCGACAGACGACACAACTGCCGACCGCAAACCACCGCCAACGTCTGGCTCGGGCTTTGCTGCGTGGAACCGCATTCGACGCACTGTCGGTGACGGCACCGAGCTCGTGCCAGTGCCAGTTCCTGGCTCAGCGATGCATCTCAGAGGCGCGCGTGGGTATGGGAACCCGCAAGCTGGCAGCACAGAGTCGAGTCCGACCGAGGCGGTCGTGTATCCCGAGAGCCCGCCGGCGATGCCGCCAACAACGAGTCGCTTGCGCTTCAAGCTCAACGACTCGCTCGCGCAGATCGACGCGCGCATTGAGCGAGAGCGTGCGCTCGTGCACCGCGCACAGGCAAACGTCTCGACAGCAGGCGCGAAAGAGCCAACGGCTGCGGTCTGGCAGCTCTTTTGCGGCGCCAAGCCGTTTGCCATAACTCAGACTGACGGTCTCGTGCGCTTGCACGAGCAGCTCTCTGTCGCTGTCCACACACGCGCACTGAACCAGCTGCAGCGCCATCGGCGCCACGTGAACGGCATTCTCCAGATCGTGACGTCGCATAATCCGGACTTGGAGCTGACGGAGAAGCAGCTCGACTCGTTCGAGTCCGCAGACGCGATGCTCGCGAACGACATCAAGCACAGCGTCTTGGAAGCGCAAGTCGCGAGCTTGGCCGCGAGCATCGCGAAGCGTAAAGACGCGCTCGCGCACGCAAAGGCGCGGAATGGCCCCGACTGTTTTGAGCACGCGCGCGTGAAGAGCGCGATGCTCACGAAGCTCCTCGAAGCCGTGAGCTGGTACCGTCTCGTGCAGACGAATGCGCGCGAAGAAGCGGCGTCATGCTCGGTCGGTGCAGCGACACCGCACGACGCAAATGCACTCGCACGGTCGCTCCAAGAAGTCCAAGTCGAGAAGATCCTGCGCGTCCTAGATGGCGAAGCGTTCTACTCGGACTACAACGAGCTCATGTGCTCGCCCGAGTGGTGGGCGATCGCGCAGGCGCACTTTGAGAACCTCGTGTTTGCAAAAGCAGACTCGCGCATCTGCCAGTGGGTGAACCGCATGGCGAGCGACGTCGCAGCTGTGAGCTACGAAGCCCTCGACGACGCGAGTGGGAGCCACAGCACTGGACTCGCAGCGATGCTAAAGCCCACGCGCGTCTTGAGTGAGCGCCGTCAGTCGTTTACTGAAGGCGCGCGGTCGCAATCTGCCCGCATGATGGCGAAGCGGCAGCAGACGTCAGCTACAGCGGCGTCATGGGCGAGCGACCCGCAACCGGAGCAGCTCCTCGACTTTCTCGACCGGCTCACGCGGCGCATCCGACGTGAGTTTGACGTCCCACACGATGTGAGCAAGAGCCTGAACGTCTTTGTCCAGCGCGCTGTGTTCCCGCGCGTCGCGGTGCTGTGCTTTAGCCAGAAAGCCATGCGCGAGTGTCAGCGCAAGGACAAGCTCTGGCGCAAGAAGTGCAGCGAGCTGAGCGGCATTGCAATGGAGCAACTGAACGTCCCGAGCGACCTTGCCGCGACGATCCGGTCGCAGCTCCCGAGTCGCCGCACAACTGGCGCTAGTGCTACTCGTGGCCAGCCCATGTACCTCATCCGTGCGATCGACGCGTTCAACCGCATGGCGAGCATCGTACCGTGCGACTTGCTCGACGAACTCATGCACGGCGTCGTGATTCTACACCATGAAGCTGCGCTCGTGCTCGGGACGACGCAGTTCTCAGTCGAGACGTTCTTCCCGCTGCTCGCGTACGTGCTGCTGCACTGCCACCTCCCGCGCATCCACGCGCAGCTCCACTTGCTCGAGCACTTTGCGATCACGCACTCGAACGTGAATGGCGAAGAGTCGTATTACGTCTACTGCGTCCACGCTGCGGTCGAGTTCATTTGCAACTCGGCCGGTTTGACTGTCACTCCTGCACCAGGACCGACCGTGTCGCCAGCAGCAAAAGCGGTTGATGCCGATATCGCGACTACTGCAACGAACTCGCCGCTTCTCCGGACAGCTGAGCGGACGGCAAGTGACGACGGTGCAGTGGACCTACCAGCAACAGACGCGAGTGACGCGCCTTTGCCGCTGGTGTAAGCGCCACGACTTGCATCGAGCGTTCACCGCTTTCTTTTATTTATGCCCCCTCCCCTCTCTCCACCTGCACGTGCACCACGAACGCTCTCACTCTCGGACGCACAAGTTACCGCAGCTGCTTCAACGCTTCAACTTTCCTCACCGATACACCAGACAAACACACAAACACCCATACACACACTCTCACATACTAAACCCCACTTGAATGAATGACTAAAGCCCATAGTATGCGATTGCTCCTCGTTCGTTCGCTCGCTCGCTCGCTCTCCTTGTATCATTCATTCATCCTCTTGTGGTGGTCGTGTGCTGCTCTTGCCGCCAAGTGCCTAGTGCGGCTTCGGGACGTGGCCGTCGACGTAAAAGTTGCGCGTGGCCTTGGGCAGCACCACGGTCGTGCCTTCAAAGCTCTCGTCCACAATAACTTGGCAGCCCAGGCGCGAGCTGCAGCAGGTGCACCACACGCGTTGAGTCATTCAATCCGTTGTACACACTCAGCAGGTGTAAGCAGAGCGATAGCAACAGCAAACATACGTGTCTGTGAGTCCGAACGCCATGTCGAGCATGTCTTCTTCGTCTTCGCACGCAGGCTCGAGCTTGTCAAAGATGTCGTCTTCGAGCACGACGTGGCACGTCGAGCACGCCATCGACGACTCACACGCGCCTACCGTCGCAAGCACATTTAGCCATACAAGCACAGTGAGCAGGGTGGAATCGATGCGCGTAGAGGAAGACAGTGACAGGTACGCACACACACGCACACGCACCTTCGAGCTCAATGTCGTTTGCGTGCGCGACCTGGAGCAGCGACATGCCGGTCTTCGCCGCCACTTGCTGCACGCTTCCGTCGCGCTTCTTAAAGTTGATGTGCACACTGCAGACACGAGCATGTACACGACAAGCAAACAAGCGACGCGTCGTTTAGTGCAAGTGCTCAAGCTCGCATGCACCAACGACAAACGAGTGGACACGTACGTTGGATTGGACGCAAACTCGGACAGGTCTCCGTGTGCGACTGCCAGTCATCGAGACGAGCACATGTGTGAGTGTGAGCGGATTGCAAGTAGAGTTCGCAAGATGCGAGCTCGAGAGAGATAGCGAAGAAGCACATACCGAACGCCGTGGCGTGCAGGAAGCGCCGCCGCGCTGCTGCTGCTGTCGTCGTCACGGCAGTCGCGGTGCTCCGGCGGATCACTGCAGCGAGCATGATGTTTTGTGCAATGGCGCAAATGATTGCGAGTCTGCTGTGGCGGTGAGCACTTGGGAAAGCTGCCACGAGTTTTGGTCCGATGATTCGCATCATACAAATCGCAAGTGTTTACCATCTTATAGTGCTATTATCAAGGGAATGACTGAAGTGCGCTTGAAGCTCGGAATAGCCAAACACACTTGGTCAACGGGATGGCAGAAGCAGCCGAGCGCTGGATGGCGCCGCTGCGGCCGTGGTGTGCGTTCCTGCGCGCCACCGGTGGGCTCTACGTCGTGCCACAGCGGAAAGCGCTGAAGAGCCGCGCAAGTGCCGCGAAGCGCTCGAGCTGCTCGCTGTTGTCGCTATGAGAGTGTGGCTCGGTGTGAGCTGATGCGTATGTGCCACTGTGAGTGGCTTGATAAGTGATGCAACCGTAACGTACATAGTGTATTGAAGAGAGTGGCGAGCGCTGGGGTTTTACGTCTGACCCTCATGGGCAGGGCTTTCCCAGCGACTCAGTCCAGCTTCTGCCATCTTCTGCGCGTTCCTCGTGCTAGTCGCAAGCGTCGACATTGAGAACTTTGCGTGGATCGTGACAAAGCTCTGCGGTGCGAGGTTTGCGGGCGGTGCGACGCCAGTGACGTCGGTCATACCGCATGTCGTGCTCTCGCTCCACGGGATCCCGAATCAGTACTTTGCCGGCGACACGGCAACACTCCGCGCGTTCTTCGCGCCGTTCGATCTGAGCGGCGAGAGCGCTGCGTTCCGAGACCCGATGCGCGAGCTGTACGCGAGCATGGCGCCAGCGATGCGCACGTAGCTCGCGACTGCTCGTGCTCGCACACTTCTCGTGCGAGCATCGAGCGCTATCTCAACAGCCTAGAATCGCTGAAGACAGTGGGCCAGACAGCATGGACAGCTGTCCATTCGAACTGGCGAGGAGCAACATTGACGTTGGCCTCATCGCGCCACAGGAGCTGGTCCTCCACGCAGACGCCATGGCCGAGCTTGCTGCCTTTGGCGTCGAGCTCTCGCCACTCGTTATGATGAGACAAGGCAACGAGCTCGCGCTCATGTCGCCGCTGCAGCTTGGACCGATCGTGCTCGGAGTGACGAACTCAGCGTCGTCGCGATCGGGCGAAGCGGCACCGGCGCGCGTGTTTCGCGGATCAAAGTACGAGATCGACATCCGAGGCGCAGTGCACCATCAAGTACTCTACGCAAGCGACATCCGCGCGATTCTGAGCGTCTTGGAGGCAAAGTTCCCAGCACCGCTGCTCATGGACCGCGCGAGCCTCGTCGACTTCTTCTCCGCGCGACCAAATACCAGAGACCGCCAGCGTCTTAGCAGCTGTGCAGGCGGTGTCGAGTATGCGCCGCTGTTTGCGCGCGAGAGCGATGCAGCACAGTACTATCAACGTGTGCGCATGCACGACACAGACGTCAATGACAACGACGACGAAGAAGTGGACGCTGACGCGCGTGGCGATCACGATGCAGGCACTGCGGTGATCGAGCGCGGCGCTGTGGTGTTTGTGAACCCGTTCGATGCAACAGACGTGGCGCTGTACCCGATCGAACTTGTTCGAGACACGTCGTTCATGGTCCTACGAAACGACACGCGCTGTCCGTGGATCGACATCCTTGTGCCAGGCTACGGTACTGCGCCGTGCCGCGTGCATGTGTCGACAGTGTCGCGATCGCACCGGTCGATCCGGCGAACCCACCCATGAGCTCGATCGAGCGCGGCTACACTGGCGCGATCACGTCTCTCAAGCTCACGTTCCAGACGTTTGAAGGCGCGAATGACGACAACGTGCTGCTGCCGCTGTTCCAGTACCTCGGTCCTCGCCTCGAAGCCTTGAGCCCGACGTTTGAGGTCGCGAACGGCGCTGCTGGACTCCGCCGCACCCTCACAGCGTGTCCGCGCCTGACTGCGCTGACGATGAAACCATCGTCGCTCAGTACGATGGCAATGTTGGCGGAAGCGTACGCGACTGGCGAGTGCTGCGCGCGCGAGCTGAGTCTCGTGAGCTTTCATCCTTCTGCGTCAGAGGTCCTTGCGCTTGTCGAGCAGTTTCGAGACCGCCGCAGCGCCATGGTGCGCCGTGTCGAGAGCCTCTCGCTCACCACAGCGCCTGAGTAAATGCAGAGTGAGGCTGTGTTCACTGCAGTCGCGTCGATGCTGGCCGTGAACACGTCGCTAGTGCGAGTCAAGCTCGACATTCCAGTCGACCTGCGGCTCTCAATCCGAGCAACTTGATGCACACGAACGGCAAATCGATGTCTGTGGCCGAGACGCCACTGGTGCTCGTCTCGCGCCTCGCGTTCCTATCTGTGATCAGTCAGGCAGCGCTGTCGATCCGTGAAGGCGATGCACGTCCACGCAAGCGCGCGCGACGGACCAATCCACTTGCTGGTAGTGTCACCAACCTCGACTGCGACATGGTCCGCCTGATCTTCGCGTTCGCCGCTACGCCAAAGACTCGGAAGGTCTTCTTGTATCCCGTGGCTCTGGGCGACTTTTCAGACGACGACGAGGACTGAGGCGCTGCGGTCATGATGGCAGTGAGCAGAAGCGAAGACAACGGCAATGCCATCTTTTGTACAAACCGCCGAACACGTAGGTGATCCTCAGAACAGGACGATCACACTCGCGCGTTATCACGTCGTTCGGCGTTGACTGAGCTCGCTGTCGATGCAGTTCCGCACACCCCAAGGCTTGGCACCGACTTGCTCTCAACACACTGCTCGGCGAGACAGAAGCAACCGCGAGACTTCGTCTTGATGCGAACATCCAGACTATCAATGGTGCTACGAGTGGTGTCCCGTGCTGCGGAGTGTTGTCGAGTTTGTGAAAGCGTGATCCTCAGAACAAGGAGACTCCAGGGCAATGGGACTCACGGGACTCATGGGACTCGCGACCAGACCGCTCATGCGTTATCATGCAAGACGTATTCTTGGCATGAGGACACACTTATTTGAGTCTTCAGCTTGGACCTCAGCTCTCATGCAGAGTACGTGCGTGCAGCCCAGATCACGTGACTGAGCTAGCGCTCATTTGATCACAAGACGACGCGGACGGACCCAGTGCTGCACGTCGTGCACAGCGCTACACCACCGCGTACCGATGGGCACTGCGACGATGAAGACTGCTTCTGCATGTACGTCGTCAAGCCAGATCGCACCAACACCGCTTGCTTCGTCCAACCGACCTGACCGAGTCTACGCGTTTGGATCGTGTCCTCGATACGACGACGACAACAACAACCACACTGGTTCGATCCGCGTCCAGCAACCAGCCGCATCGGTTGTGAATGATGCGGCATCGTCCAGTCCGCGCGAGCGCTTCCGTGCCGTCTTTGGACCGCTTGGTGTCCCGATGGTGCTCTGCTTCTTCGCCGCTGCTGTCGTCTCATTCAGCTTTGCGGCAATGCAACTCTTCCCGCTCGACGCCATGAACCTGCTCATGGACACTCACAACCTTGACAACGGGCACTTCTGGTTTGCCGCCAAGCCGCCGACGCACATCGCTGTCCTCGCGACTGTTGTCCAAGCACTCTTTGGCGTCGGGTACATCTGGCTGATCCTGTTCATGGTGTTCTTCCGACCGCTCGCGAAGACCAGTTCCAGTTCTGTGAGCGATGCAGTGGTGGATGCAACGGCCGACCAGTGCCCGCGCACACCGTCAGAGATGCTGCTCGCGATGAAGCAGACACGCAAAGCCAGTTTTTCGGCGATCCTCGGCATCGTTCCAGCTGATCGTGCGACTCCGACGCATGTCAGCGGGTACATCGCGACTGGACGGCGACGCCATTCGCGCTGGCGCTACATCACAGAGTGGTTCAACTGCACGAAGCGCAAGGAGTTCACAAGCTTCACCGGCGTGTACCATCACTACTACGTACGGTTTCGTCTTCGCCCAGG
>JAASFN010000444.1:0-20245 GCA_023333795.1 Globisporangium rhizosaccharum | reverse complement strand
TGACGTTAGCCAATCAAAGTGAGACACGTAGGAGTAAGTAGGTTATTAGGTTTTTCCTAAGCAGGTGCCGGCGCTGCCGCCGGCGCAGATCAATCACAACTCTCCAATTTGCCAGACAGAAGACACTCCTCTGTCCCTCGTCGTCGTCTCTGAGCTTGCCTCAGAGACACGATCAAGAACCAGCTCTTCCGCGCTCTCGGGTCAGGCCCGAGAGCGAGACGCTTCCTCACAGCCGCACGTGCGTGCCTGTAACGGGTGACCCCGTTACACGGATCTTGTGCTGCTGGAAAGATCTCTTGAGCCGAAGGGTCGCTTGTGCGGTTGGCCGCAAATTGGAAAGTGATCATCGCTGACTATTGAAGTGCAACGACAGTCATGGTTTGTTGGCTTCTCGAGTTCAACCCGGATAGCTCGCCATGAACTCACACAAGTTGGAGAATCAGCTATTGAATTACACAAGCTGGCAAATCAGCTATTGTATCGCCCACTCACGAGAAACGTGGTGTTCGTCAATGTATGGACAAAAGACTATGAGCTTCCTGTTGTGCATGTTGATCCTGTTGTTCGAATTCGTGCTTGGATAAGCCCAGATTATCAACCATCGAAAACTATATTTACTGAAAATATCTATGGTTTTGTCAAATGTCTGCTTCAACTTGAAAATTGGATTTCGAATGTGGAATTTAGAACTTGAAAAGCCGTAATCTGTCCCACTGTAGGTCATCTCTCCTCACGTGATAGAAACTCTGATAGCCAAATAATACTATCGTTTGTATGCTTTTTAGTCTATGTTATACAATATCGTGGCAAGTGTCAAGGAGGGGCGAAACAAATCAATTTGATACCCAAAGCCATCAACAACATCCCTTGATTTCATCACTATCAAAATTTGCGTTCATAATGAACGAGCGGGCGTACGTGAACGTGAAGTTGTGTAGCAGCAGCAGCAGTGCGGTGCATGTCGGCATTCTCCAAGTTACTCGCACACAAGTCTACATCAGCGCATCGTCATGCTGTGGTCGCAAAAGTCGGTCAAGGGTCAAGTCGTGCTCATCACAGGCGGCGCCATGGGCATTGGGCGGCTCATGGCGCTCAAGTTTGCGCAGCTCGGCGCGATTGTCGTGATCTGGGACCTCAACGCCGACCTCGGCGCGCAGGTCGTGGCCGAGATCGAGGCCGCTCATGGCGCTGGCAAAGCGCACTTCTACACTGTCGACGTCACGGACCGCGACCGCGTGTATGCGATTGGCGAAGAAGTCGTGAACAAGTTTGGCGCGGTCGACATCTTGATCAACAACGCCGGCATCGTCGGCGGCACGCCGATCCTCGAGAGCAGCGACCGCATGATCTGCAAGACGATGGCAGTGAACGCGACGTCGCACTTCTGGACGATCAAGGCGTTCTTGCCCAAGATGCTCGCGCGCGACCACGGCCATATCGTCTCGATCGCGAGTGCTGCGGGGCTCTTTGGCTGCGGCGGCATGGTCGACTACGGCGCGAGCAAGTTCGCTGCCGTGGGTCTCATGATGAGTCTCCGCCAAGAGCTCCAAGCCATGGGCAAGCACGGCGTGCACCTCACACTCGTGTGTCCGTCGTTCATCAAGACCGGGATGTTTGAAGGCGTTGCGCCGCCGCGGTTCACATCGTGGCTCACGCCCGAGTACGTCGCTGCGAGCATCGTGCGCGCCGTGCGCCGGAACCAGTTCCGCCTCGTCATGCCGCGCATCTGCTCGCTGCTCGAGATGGTCATGGCGCTCGTCCCGGACTTTGTCGCGCAGTGGCTCGTGCGTTTCACGCGCGTTGGTCACGCAATGAAAGCGTTCAAGCAGACGCGGCCACACGCGATGATCAAAGACGAGTCGGCTGCGTAGATCGTTTGAGTAGCACGAGCTCGTAGCAGTTGCTCGTAGATCATGGGGACGTCGTTGTTGGTTCTCGTAAAAACCGATTTAGTACATGAACAAACGGTTTTAGTGTGTTCATCTCATTTGTCCATATCAAGTGGTCACTCATAAGTGAACCCATTGCTCCTATTTGCGCTTCTTCTTTGTTGTGCTCCTTGTGTCGTGGTGCTCGCGATAGAACTGAATGAACGCGAGCGTCGCAGTACACTCGGCCATGAGCGCATCGAACGGCGCTTCGAACGCGGCAAAGTCGCCAATGTCGCTCGCTGCGACAGCGTGCAGCAGCTGCGCAACGTGCACTTGGATGCGCCGCGCGCACACAAACTCGGACGCGCGCGCTGTGAACTCGAGCATCTCAACGAGCGCAGTGCGGTTGTACGTCTCCATGGCCACGTGGAGGTTCGGCAACATGTGCGTTTGGCAGAGCTCGACAAAGCCATCGAGCATCTCGACGACTGCGGCGCGGTTCTGCGCATACGTCTCCATCACTGCCTTCGTGTCGATCGGCGCGACGAGCTCGAGCTCGTGCTCGGACGGGAACATGCGCGTGCGCTGCACTGGGTCTGGTCCTTCGTCGTCGATCGGGTTGCCATAGACGTCAAAGCCCTCACCAGGGTACTCGAGCGGACACGTGCGCATGTCGAACGTGAACGTTGCATGGCCCTGCTCCTGCGCGAGCTGCTCGACGCGCGAGTACGCTTTGCGTCCGCCATTCGTCTTCGCTGCAGCGGCAGACGAGAAGAGCTCGGCGTGGAGCTTCTGGAAGTGGCCGCCAATCCCGTGCTGTGTATTGTGCGTCGCCATGTGCGCCTGTGCAAGCAGTCCGACGTGCTTGAATCGGTCGCGAAAGTGCGTTGCAACGGGCGAGAGACCCATGCGCGCGTGCTCTTCTGCGATGAGCGCCTCGCGCGCCGTGCGCTCTTTGAACTTGATGATCTCGAGCATGTGCGCGTCCTGGAGCGAGAAGAGCGCGAGGATGCGGTCGCGCTGGAGCGGCTGCTGCGGTGGCAGTGGCGACGTCACTGCTGTTGGTGCCGCGAGGTACCTGCTCTTGCGGCGCGATGGCGGAACACCTGCTGACGCAGTGCGACCGCTTGGGCTCTCCGCATCAGTGACACCGCCGCTGCTGCTGTTGTTACCAGCAGCGAGTCTAGCGCTGCCAGTGTCCTCCGAGTGCGCATTGCTGCTTGCGTCAAACGTGACACTGTGCGAACTGCTCTTGCTGGCTCTCGGATGCGCGCTGCTTACGCTGCTGCTCTTGAGCTCACTGCGTTGACTATGGAGCCGCTCAGTCGCCACCTCCAGCTCACTCTCGCTCGCGATCGCGTGCATGACGCTGTGGATCTGGCTGCAGAGGTTGTAGCCGATCGTCGATGACTGACAGAGTGCGCAGACGTGCTGTGCGCTCTCGCTCGCTTCGCCAGTGCTCTCGCTCTGTGCTCGCTCCGTTGGTGAATGAGGGAGAGAGGACTTTGCCACTGGAATGCTCTCGGTCTTCCCACTCAAAGCACACGCAACCGCACCAGTCGCAGTTGGAGCGACGCTGGCTCGAGCAGCACCCGCGTCAGTGTTCTGGAGACTAAAGTTGCTCGGGAACTCAAAGTCGCCGTCGATGTCCACGCGCGACCCCCGTCGGTTCATCGCTTCGGCTTTCGTGCCCAAGTGACTGGAAAGCTGCCCCAAGCGCTGGTCCTGCCGCTCGAGGTGGCGCTCGTCGCACTCACGCGTCGAGACTGCGATCTTGGACCGGAGCTGACTCGCGAAGCTACTACCGCCGTGGAGGTCTGGCGCGTACGCCTTTGTCTGCCCAGCGCGCATCTTCTTGGACTGCTTGAGCTGCATCTTGGCGCGAAAGAGGAGGCGTTCCATCTGCTGCTGCGCGAGTGAGAGCCCTGCGCCGCCGTTCGTCGAGTCGAGCAAGCGTATTCGCCACGCGGCGCGGCGCTCGATCAAGTACTCGCCGTCTTTCACGTCTTTCAGCGACGATGACGGCGGGAGCTGTCGTAACACTGCGATGCCAGCGTCCGAGTCAGCACCGAGGTAGAACCAGTCCTGCTCGAGGTAGATCTCGTCGTTATTGTAGACAAAGTTCTGCGAGCGCCACGAGTCACCGTGTCAGCTCGCGAGCGAATGCGTGTTAGACAGCAGCAAGACAATACACGCACACGTACGTCCTTGTGCTTGCGCGGTCCCATGACTGCAGACCGGATGATCCACTTCCCAAGCATTCGCGACCCCTTGTTCCGCACGCGCGACTGGATCTCGTCTGCTTGTGTGTCGCCGTCTTCGCGACTCTAAAGAACAACCAACGAAGACGATGTGAGCACGCCGTAAGCGAGCTACGGCGCTCACACACTCGCTCACCTTTGGGAGATACGCTTTCACGGGCACGGGGTGGCCAACCACTGCAGGAGCTTGTGCGGTGTTTCGGATCGCACCGTCGCTCGAGAGCGCAAGCGCTTTGAGCTGCGGTGCTTCGCGCACTTTTGCACCGAGCACCCCGCCTTGCTCCCACGACACGTCGCCGGTGCCAATGCTGAGCTGGAGCCACACGGCGTCGCCGTAGCAGATCGTATTTGCACTGTGGACGTCCGTGAGGTCAATCATCGTGAAGATCGCGCGGTCGCGGCAGCCCTTGATCTGCGGCATCTGGAGTTTCTCGAGCGACTGCACGCGCACTTGACCGTCAGGACTGCCGACCATCATCAAGTGGCCATTGAAGAGCTCGAACGCGACGCTACAGCCGTAGTAGAGCTTGGACTGCTGCGAGTTGAAGTCATTGCGAAGCTTTTCGGCGTCCGAGAGGACAGCGCCGGGCGCGGCAGTAGAGATATTTGCTCCTCCGTTCACAGCAGTAGCAGAAAGTGTAGCTGTCGGGCCACTGGCAGTCATACCTGCGTTGGTTTGCTGCAGAACGCCTTGAGACGAGGCTGCTGCTGTCTTAGCTTCAGCACTGCTGCTGCTTGCGGCTCCACTATGACTCGGACCAGCAGACATTGGCGCTGTCCCCGTGACCGAAGAAGACGCCACAGGCAAGTACGGCGCTGATGCAGACGTCCCGAGTGCTTGAATGCGCTTGATCACTTCGTTTGCGTTGAAGCCAGTTGCGCCGCCGCTCTTCTTTGCAGTCGGTGACAGCGCGGACGCGGATGTAGCGCCAGCGCCAGCATAGAGCGTCCGCTTGACCGAGCCGAGTCCAGCTGGAGTCGCAGTGCCATTCTTCCCTCCGGCATTGATGTCTCCTGTTGTCGTTGATAGCGGCGCGTGGAGTTCCGGGAGACTACCGACACTCCGCATCCCTGCTTTGCTCGAGCGCTTGTACCGCCCGTTGAGCGCCAACGCTTTCGAGAACTTGCGCTTCGGCAGCGCGAGTGGATCCTGCGACGCACCGCCAGCGCTCTGTTCAAACTGTTTGCTGTTTGTGTGCGACGACAGCCGCCGTCGATGGCCGCCTCGCTGCTCGTCGCCTTGAAACCTGCGAGCGCTCTCGTTGTCTTCTTCGCCTTCGTCTTCGTCTTCGTCTTCGTCGCCTTCTGCAAAGTCGAGCGATGTGCGCCGGAGCTGATCGCCAGGGGAGAGTGTATCACGCACCTTCACACTCGGTGTCAAGCGCTCTTGGACCAACTCGACGTACTGCCAGACGTTAGACGTGCGTCCAAACGCGCGCGGGCGTCGTGTCGATGCCGCAGCGCCGTGCTGTTGCCGCTGCTGGAACGAAGGCGAGAGCACCATCGCGCAATGGACAAGTGCGTCGTGCGCAGCGCATGAAGTGGAGTGGAGTGTGAGTCTGTTTGCTCTAAAACCGCTGTCTACGAACTAAGCAGAACTAAGCGAAGGCTAAGTTTGCTCGAGCTCCCATGACAATGCCTGCGTGCTCCATGCCTCCGGTCTGGGCAGCTTATGCCGTGTGGCAGTGTCATAGGCTCATAGCACCTCACGTTGTGTTCGATGCTGCAGCTAGTCTCCATAGAGCTCCTCTCGCAGTGCTTCCCTCGTCAAGCGGACAACATGCTGTGCAGGTTCTCTGTTTGGCCGTCTTCTTCTTGCTAAGGCGGATGTTCCGTTCCGAGTCTCGAAGACTCACCCCCTACTACCATCATCGATCCGTACCGCTAGTACACGGAGCTGCTTGCGTCACTCTGTACATGGGCAGTTTGTTGGTTGTGTTCACCGAGCACAGACACATTGCTTCTCGGTGTGTTTGACCGCAACAAACCTCAACTAGTCTCCAAGGTTGAGCGGTAAGCATGAAGAGGTGGCGTCTCCTCGGACAGTCGCAGACAAACAAGCACAAGCAAAACGTTGACAAAGACACACAATGGACTCGCCGGACGACGAACTCGAAGCGATTCGACAGCACATTCGGTACGCGCTCGCTCTTGCTACTCTCTCGCTCGCGCACACGCACACACACACGCACACTCGCACTCATTGCGTTTGCTGCTTTGCGCGCCTTGCAGCAACATCTGCATCAACGACCAAGTGCACTGGGAAGCCTCCTGGAAGGTCTGTTGCGCCCACCGCTTTGTGTCGCATCTTGCGCATGCGTGTTGCCGTCCTAGTCGCGTACGCTTCCTCTGACGACTCGATGTGTTACTGTCGTCTTTCCTTCTCACAGTCGCTGCTCGACAATCCCGAGACTGCACGACGCGGATTCGTGCTCCCGGACCGATTCGTCGAGACGCTGGAAGAGAACAGCGTGTTCTTCCCACGCAAGACTGCGCGTGCGCTCGTGGCGCAGTTCCAAGCTCCGAGCGGCGCAGTGCAAGTCGCCAAGTTCCTCAAGTGGATCGAGCTGTCGCGTCCTGCTGACTACGTCGACCCGGAACTCGTGTTTGCGCGTCTCCCGCAGCCGTACCGCCGCATTGTCAAGGTCCTCGAATGCGACATCCTCGACGTCGCGTGGGAGCTCATCAAAGAGCAGAGCGCGCGGTTCAAAGCCGAGACAGCTGCAGCGCTTGCTGCGACGGCGCGCTCGAACCACTCGCTCGGTATCGCTACGTCCGAGCTCGTCAACGACGACTACGACAACGCAAAGAAGCGCTACTGCAAGACCTTTGCGGCGAAGAACTACGACGAGGCAAGGCGCGTCGCAGTGATTGCACAGCACGAGACGCTCCCAGTCGTACTCGTGGCACTGGAAGATCAGAGTTGCAGCAGCGGCGACGACAGCGGCATCCCGACGTCTCAATGTAACTCGGTGGTACTGCAGCTTCTCCACACATTGACTCACGATGTTCTAGCCGAGGGCACGCTCCCAGTCCCACTGAGTACAGACGCTCCAGCGCCATCCGAGTCAGCAACAAATACGCGCACAGTGTACGAAGTCGCGAGCGTCACACCGATTCGAGTTCGATCAGCGACGCTCGAGACTCCAGTACCAGCGCTGGTGGTTGCTGTCCAGCTCACTGTGTCGACGACAACGACAGTGTCTGCAGGCGACGAGTTGTCCGAGACCACGACACAAGCAACTTCCATCTACGTCTTCGAGATTACAGGCGTCAACGCGCTTGTTAGCATCAATGACGTCGGAGCAGTGAGCTCGTCGGAGCCACTGGTGTCGTTCGAGCTGATTGCAACAGGCACGTTTGACTACGCGGTGGCGTGGCTCGAGCTCTCGCCTGACGCGCAATTCCTCGCACTCCCGACTGCGCTCGGAGCCGTCGCGGTGCTCACGCTCTCGCACGAAGAAGCTGTCGAGCAAGGATCCAGCAGCACACCATCGCCTCCACTCGACTGCAGCGCTGCTTCGACTGTGTTCCTGACGATCGAGCTCGATGCTAACGCCGCGAGGCATGAGGCATCGCCAGTGCGCGCTCACTTTCTGGTCCAGCCTTCCTCATCTCCAGACGTATCGCCAGCAGCAACTCTCGAGTCACGCGAAGCGTACGCACTTGTCGTTTGCTCCGACACGTACGTGCGCAAGTACGTCTTGCCGAGTGTGCGCTCAAGCGCTGCTGTCCCAACCGTCACGTGGCGCCACGTTGCAGCGATCACATCGAGTGCGCTCGACGCAACGACGCAGTACCTCGTCGTGGGGCTCGCAAACGGCGCAGTCGTGGTCTGGGACACACTCGAGGAGCTCGACTACGCGTACTTGCCGCCAGCATCCTCGGCATCTGTATCATCAGCAGCGACTACTACGCCTGAGGCTGTCGACAGTGTCGTGATGTACCGCACCGAGTACATCGTGGCGTTCTCGGCGGCGACACAGCGCGTGCGGTTCGTTAACATTCGCAAGCGCATTGCGCCAGTGCTTGTGCGGACAGTGACTGCGCCAGCACCGAGTGGTGGACACACGAGCGATAGTAATGGAGCTATCCAGATCGTCGGAGTCGCTGCGACTGCGAGCAGCCTCGACATGCCAATCGTGGTTCTCACGTACTCAAACGGCACGCACATGCTGTACGACCTGCGCACAGCTGAAGCAGGCGGGAGTCTCCGGACGCGCGCGCTCTCGTCTTTGGTCGCCAGTCCAGTGCTTCTGTCGCCGCATGGCGTCGTCGTGATCGCTCAAGCAGCAACGCTCGCAATCTACGACTGGCTTGCGCTCCTCACTACGAGCTACTCTACGCTTGCGCACGAGCTGCAAGAGCACAGACTCGCACCAAACACGTTGAACGCCAAGCGTCTGGTGCTCGCACATGCGCCACTTGCACCACTCTCGACGCTCGCAAATGTATCAACTGATGCAGTCGACAACCTCTTGCGCCGCGCTGCTGGCGTCCCACTCGTCAGTGCGAGCTCACGACAGCAGCAGCAGCAGCTCTTGCCGCCATCGTCGTCACTAACGTCGCTGGTGTCCGACCAGCGCCAAGCGAGTCGACTCGGTCCAAGTGCCTCGAGTGTCGGCATCAGTCCAAGTCCTCCGAGTCGAGTTGGAACGAGTAACAGCAGCAGCAGCAACAGTCACGAGACGCTCGAGCTCGCTGTGTCGCTCACGCCGCTCCAGACGAGCATGCCGGCGCGCTTTCGTCAGTACGTCCTTGACCTCGATGCGAGCGTCACGAAAGACAAGGACACCAAGACGCATCGCCGCCGCACCGAGCTGCTCAAGGCGCTAACCACTGGCGCGTGGTGATGCCAGTGACTCCCCCACCATAACCAAGACAACATACTGCGCCTTCCTCTCCTAGCTCATGCCATTGACATAATTAGGACTCCTTCCTTCCTTCCTTCCTTCCTCGTCGCTCACTCTTTCAGTGGGAACTCGAATGCGCTGTGGCCGAGCTTCCAGCACTTGGACGCCTTGAGCGGCCGCTTTGGCACTTTGCGGTACTGCTGCACGCGCGACTGAGTTGACGACGTTGCGGCAGTGAAGAGTGCGTCTGTGGATTTGCGGCGCTTTGAGCCAACGCGCGCACTGCTGCTGTCGTTGTCGTCTGCTACTGGCTCGTCACCCTCGTTGTCGCCACGCTCGAGCGCTTCGAGCAAGCCGCGCTGGACCAAGTGGTGTACTGCTGCGGCAACGAGCGAGAGCGAGAGCGTGAAGTTGCTGCTCTCGCTCGTGCGCGGCGCACTGCTCGCTGCGTGATAGAGCTCCGCGACGGTACTGCAGTGGCGCAAGTCCATTGCATCGAGCACGAGCGTCGCGACTTGCTCGACCGAGAGCGGGTTCGCCGCCACTAAGCGCGCGATCGCCGCCTTGTCCATCTCGACAGTGTCTGTGCCACTGACAGCGCTCTTGCTGTCGCTGCTGCCACTGCTGCTACTGGTCGACAGTGTCACAGCCTGCTGCTGTTTGCTACTGCTACTGCTACTGGCTGCTGTCGCGCGCACGAGCGCATCCGGCGAGACGTACATGCTGCTGTCCTTGTACTGGTCGTCGCGGCGGTAGACGCGGCCATCGAGCTCAAACGTGTGCGTCGACGACTCGGACGTGTACGTCTTGCGGAGCTGCCCAGTGCTCGCGTACAGCAGCTCCGAGTAGCTGAGCTTGCTCCGCTTTGAGCGCACGCCGCTTGCGCCCGTGACGTGCCCTGGCATCGGGTACCAGTTCTGCGAACTCGGGAGCGGCGACGCACTCAGCGGCTCTTGATCCACTTCCTCCGGCATCGCGCAGCTCGCGCGCGCGGGGTCCCAGTGGTTCATCGTGCAGTACCACTTGTCCGGCAGCGTCGATGACTTGATGTGCTGCGGGAGCTTGCGCCACTTGTTGCACTTTTCGCACTGCGCCCACTCGAGCACAGTCTTCTTGATCCCGTCGGGCTTGACTTTGCGGCCTTTGCTCGAGCCACTGCCGCCTGCGGTGCTTGAGGACGTGCTCGTTCCAGTGGCGGCACTGTGGCCAGCGAGTCCAGTCGACCCAGTTGATCCGCCATTGCTGCTCGACGTCCCAGCGACGCCGCCGTTCAAAGCCGCAGATGAAGACGACGCACTGGCGTCGGCGCCACTGCTTGACGCGTTCGCACTCGCGTGCTGCGCAGTCGATGCGCCTGGTGGGTTCACGCCGCTTTTCGGCGCCTTCGCTGGCTTTGTCGACTTGTTTGTTGTTGTTGGCAGCGGAAGGTCTGATCCACTTGCGCCCGTGCCGCTCGACAGAGTCGCTTCAGCGCCGCCAATCGATGCTGTCGCGCTTGCGTCTGACGCTGCGATGGCCGCGCTATCACTCGACGCTTTGAGCTTCTTACTCGGACGACTCGTGCCTCCAGACGAGCTGTTGCTGCTCTTCTTCGAGTGCGACTTGCTCAAGAACGTCTCGACGTCTGGCGGATTCGGCGCTGCGCACGTCGCGAGCTCCGGGCTCCACATGTTGAGCTCGCACGTCCAGACCGCCGGGAGCAGTCCGACGTCGACCGACGACGGCACGACGCGCCACTTGCCGCACGCCGCGCTCTCGCACTGCACCCACTTGACTTCGCGGTACTTTTCCTTGAGTTTGAGCTTGAGCTTGCGCTTCTTTGCGTGTTTCTCCTGCTTCTTCGCCAGTTTGCTGCTCTTGCTGCTGCTGTCACCGCCGGACGCGGTCGTACCAGTTGCGTGGTCGTCGAGGAGGACGTCCGAGACGACTGGCGTCTTGCTCGTGTAGCTCCCAGCGCCAGACGACGGCGACGACGCACCGCCGTCCGAGACACTCGCGACTGTCTGTGTGTCTGCTGCCACTGGCGTCTTTGCTTTTGCTTTGGCTTTGCTCCGCTTGCTGCTGCTGCTGTGCTTTGGCTTCTTTGCTTCCGTCCCATTTACGACCTCTTCTGCGACGCCACAGGACGCGAACGCGGCGTCCCACGTGTTCATTTTGCAGTACCAGCGCTCGGGCATCGCGTCCAAGTCGATGGCTTTCGGCACGGTCCGCCACTTCTTGCAGCTGTCGCACTGTACCCACTTTGCCTCTTCGCGCACGACCGTCTCGCCGCTCTCGTCATCGCCAGCACCGTCATGCACGAGCGCGTCGACTGGCGTCTCGGGTGCGCCCTTGACGCGCTTCTTCTTCTTCTTGGGCTTGCTCGCGCGCGACGTCTTGGTCTTGTGCTCGTCAGTCGTAGCGTCGCTCGCTCGCGGTGTCGTACCGCTCGCACCGCCGCCAGTCGAGACACGGCGTCGGAGCGTCGGTGTCGATGACCCGCCTGGTCCTTCGTCGTCGCCGTCTTCGCCTTCGCTCACGCGGTCTTTCTCGACTGCTGCTTGCTGCTGTCCTGAGATCGCATCGAGCGCTTGGAGCGACCGACGCGCAGTCGCTGGCGAGTGGGGAATGTCGACAGAGAGTCCATCGAGCGTTTGCTTCTTGCTGCTGCTGCTCTGACGCTCGCGTGCTCCCAACGTGTCTGTGAACGCCTTTGCGAGGTCTTTTGCGTGCGTTGCGACGGGCGACTGGCTCTCGCGCCGCGTCTGCCGCGCTGCTTTCTCGCCGCTCGACTGACTCGCTGAGTCGCTTGGACTGCGACCGACAGTGTTGTCGTCATCGTCATCGTCAGCTGCAGACACAGTCGGTCGGCGGTTCGAGCGCTCGCTGTCTCCAGTCGCAGCTTCTGGCGACTCAGTCGTGTGCTTGCGACTGTCGTCGTCGGTGCCAGACGCTCGATCTTTCGATGCTTCAGGCACGTCCGCACGGTCGCCTACTGCTCCAGATGCTGGCGTTGGGAGCGCAATGGGACTCCCTAAACTGCTCTCAACGTCGTCGTCGCTCTGCCCGAGCGCTTCGACGAGCCGCGCTTTGATGCGCTCGTTCGACGTCGCAGGACTTTCAAAGAGCGACGACGACGTGGCTGGCGACACGGCCTCTGGACACGGGATCGTCAGCGCTGGGAGCTCGATCGAGTCGCGAGCGTCGTCTTCACAGTCATTGCTGCGCCGTTCTGCGTCTTCGTCACGGGGACTCGTCGTCTCTGCTGCGTCGCGTCCACTCACCGTCGTCTCTATGTCAATGGCGTCGTGAGCAGCAGCAGTGCTGCGGTCACGCCGCTTCTTCTCTTTCTTCCGTTTGCTCTTCTTCTTCTTCTTCTTCTCGCGCTTGAGGCTCTTGGCGATTTTCTTCGCCTGGCTGTTGCTGCTGCTGCTCGTGCCACTGCTGCTCACTGCGAGGGTTTGTTCTGTCTCGGTCTTCCGATGGTCACTCGCGTCTGTCGCGCGCGGTGTGTCGTGAGCAGTTGCTCTGTCCTGCAACGACGGCGTTACTGCAACCGACTGGTTTGTCCCACGTGCTTCGTCACTTGTGTGCTTGGGGCAGATGATGCGCTTGCCAGGGACGCTCCGTCCGCAGTGCTGCGGCAAGCAGCTCGTGTGAAATGCGACAGGGCAGCGCAAGCACCGCACTGACTCTTTCTTGGCGCCCGACTGTTCGCACGCAGCGCATGTGTGCAGCTGCGCATCCGTAGAGACAGTGTTAGCGATGTAAAGGACGACAATGAGCAAGACAAAACGGACCAGTACGAGCCACAGACGACGTACTGGGCAAATGAAGTTTGCGCCGGCGATGCGCGCGAGCGGGAGCTTTGCGATGCAGTCGCTGTGGTAGAACTTGCCGCACGAGAGCGCGCGGCACTTGCGCACAGGTCGGAGCGCGTCGTCGGTCTGGCTGCTGGTGCTTGGCGCTGGTGCGCCAGATGCATCGACTGGCACTGACGCGCCGAGGCGCTTGCAGTGGAAACACACGTGCGTGCTGCTCGTGCAGCTCGGACACTTCCACGCTTCACCACGTGCTGGCGGCGTCGTGATGCCGAGGCACGCGAGGTGGAACGCCGAGACGCACGGTCCCGTGCACTGGAGCAGCTCGCCGTCTTGCTCACATACGAGGCAGATCAGGTCGTTCTATCGGCCACGTGCACACATGCGCTTGTGTGAGTGCGGTACTAGTCTACAGCGCATGCAGACAGGCAGTACGTACCTTGCCAGTTGCTGGTGCTGGCCCTTGTGTCGTGACGGTGGCGCTGCTGCTATTGTCACTGATGACGGACCGTCCGCTGAGTGGCAGTGACGGTGTTGCGTGCTCGTCTTGCTGTAGCTGCGCCTGCAGCTTCTTTCTGTGCTTCTGGTTCAGCGGCTTGGCGATGAGCACTGTGTCGGAGCTCGAGCTCGACGCTGAGCTGCTGTCGGAGCTCGCGTCGCTCTCGCGGATGTTGTGCGCGTCCATCGCTATCGGCGTGTAAGGAGAGAGCGAACAAGGCGAGGGACGTGTGCGCACGCTCAGAGAGAGAGAGAGAGGCGCCCTTATGCGAGCGCAGGCGAGCGACGAGAGAGCGCGTGTAGATGCCGGCAAGCGCTCGATCCTCTCGGTCGCTTGAGCGTCCTCTGCAGGAGATCGCTCGATCCTCTCGGTCGCTTGAGCGTCGTCGTCTTCTTCGTGCGAGTGTCGTTATTGCACTAACCAGCTGGCAGTGCAATATCGTACTTTATTGAATCTATACGCTCAGGTGGACCACATGTGTTCATGATCAACAAACGAAATGTTCACGTTTACAATCTACGAGATACTATCGAAAGTATTTATGCACTATATTTTGACTTGATGATTGTATGTAGTCTGCACTGAGTTGTGCAGACCAGTCATTTTGGCTCAAGTCGTTTTTCAGCATGTGTCTGTTCGCGTCTGCTCGGTCATTCGCACTTCTCCATCGCCAGCAGCCAGCAGCAATCGCCAGCAACCAGCAGCAGTCACCAGCAGCCCGACCGTCAGCCACTCTGTACATGCGTGTGTGTATCGTCTTGCCCCATTTGCCACTCAAGGAGCGATTGCCTCGGTGCTTCTCTGGGTCTTCCATTTACATGGCGGCAGATAGCAGGTCCCTCAGCGGATGTTGGGTCCATCAGCCCGACGCGAAGTCCCTGAGTGCGGCTAGAAGAGCTGGGCACTTTGGAGGTCAGAACGTGCTTCACGCCTACGCCTCTGGAGAATCAGCATTTCTACATCCCATCTCGAGTGCATGTGCATGTTTGTCTGTCTCTGTGTGTGTCTGCCCATGTGTTTGCATCTCTTGTCTTCTTCTCGCGAGCGCGCAATGACGAACTGATTGTCTGATCATTCGATATGGTGACTAAACTATCATCCTCCTACTCATACGGAGCGCCTCGATCCATCCACGTGACTTGCATCTGCATGTATCTGTGTGTTTGAGAGTGTGTGCGAGCCCCAGTGATCAACAGTTATTAGCTCTAACTGAACACTATCGAAACCACGTGTGGACAACCTATAGCACCTGAGGGTCTCCTGCACACTCCTGTGTGTCCTGCATGTCGTCTGTGTCGTTGCCTCACACGTATACGATCGATATCAAGCGATGTTTCAATACACCAATTATCTTAGACAACCCACTCTGATCCCTTGGTCCAATGACTTCTTCATGCGTTGGACGTCTTGTGGCGTACTCGCTCTCATTTAGTCACTCTTGGTCTCGTTGTCAGTCGCACTTGGCGCAGAGTTGCTGTTGCTGCTCGTGCTGTTGTAGATCCGGTTGTAGCGACGACGGAGCTCGTCTCGACGACGCTCAGCTTCTGTCTGCGGCGCTGGCGGCACGCGGAGCTCCACTGGTGGTGTCGGTGCTGGAGCTGACGACTCGTTCGCACTTGCAGCAGCAGCAGCAGCCGCTGGCACTGGACGCTTCTCCTCCAGATCCGCGTCTTTGTCAGTCTCGTTGCTCGTTGCCTGTGGCGCAGTCGCATCCGACTGAGGTGCTGCTGGAGCAACTGGTGCAGTCGTTGGCACTGCTGGTGGTGGTTGCTGCTGTTGCGCTGGCGGAGCGGCGTGAGACGTTGGTGGCGGTGGCGCGTGGAAGCCGTAGCCTGCAGCAGCTTGGAGTATCGCGAGCTGCGCGTGCAGGAGCTCGATCTGGCGCTGGATCGTCTCCGGATCTATCACTGGCACTGACGCTTGGGGCGTCGGACCTCCTGCACCATGCGGCGCACCGAACGGCATGCCAAACGGATACCCGAATGGCGCTGGAGCGCCGCCTGACATACCAAACGCGCCTGGCATGCCGTAGCCAAATGGCGCTGCCATCCCTGGTGCAAACATGAACGGCGGCATGAACGGCGGGTACCCAGCGCCATAGTGAAGCGGTGGCATGCCTGCTGCTGGAGGCGGCACTGCAGCGCCATGCGCAGGGGCAGTAGCAGCAGCTGCTGCTTGCGGAGCTCCAGGCGGCGCAGGGCCAGCGCCAGGAGCAACTGCCGCGACGCCTGGGATCCCAGCAGCATGACCAAAGTGGAATGGCGCAGCGACTGCTGGCGCTGGTGGCACTGCTGCTGCTGGAGGCATTGCTGCTGCGGCTGCAGGCTCTGCTGCTGCTGCTCCTGGAGTCTCGGGCACCACTGGCGGACGCGGTCCTGTCGGAATCGTCGAGCGGCACGTCGGGCAAGTCTGCAACAAACAATCATGACAAGCCAGACAAGTATTCAGTTTCATGTTGTGCCAACAAGACAAGAAAGTCATACAAGTCAAACATGGCAAGCAAGACAAGACAAACAAGACAAACAAGCAAAGCAAACAAGACAAGCAAAGTAAGACAAGCACGTGTACCTGCTGGCGCTGGACCCACATCTTGAGGCAGTCGACGTGGAAGATGTGCGAGCACGGGAGCTTCTTGCACGCGTCCGGACTCATCTCTTCGCGGCAAATGATGCACGTGCGGTCTGTCGCTTCGAGCTCCTCTTCCGTCGGGTTTGGGAACCGGTCGTTCAAGTGCGCCGTGATCTTGCGGTACCGGAAGTACGACGCGATGCGGCGCTGGAGGTTCTTGATCGAGACCCAGAGGTCACGCACAATGTGCAGCGGCATGCCGTAGTACGAGAAGATGAGCAGGAAGAAGACCTGGACCATCGTGCATGCGAGTGTAAGTGGCCTGTGAGTGGTGGTCGATTCAGTCGATGCACACAGCTAGTGAATCAAGACCAGGACGTACCAAGTAGATCACGAGCTTGACGATCTCCGACACGAGCTCGAGGTAGAACAAGTACGTAAACTTGTTCGGCCAGTTGCCGTCGAGACGCGTATCGATGACGTAGAGCACGTAGCGCAGGAACGTCGCAACGAGCGTGATGCTCAGGATGAGGAACTCAAAGCCAAAGAGGATGAACACTGACGGTCCGGCGTCAAGGACGTTGAGACCGCAGACGACGACAAGCGACAGGTCCACTGCTGCGAGACCGGCCATGAGCGTCACGAGGCGCACGTGCGTGAAGCGCGAGATCACGTCCGACTGCTCGATCTGTACATGTGCGTGAGTGGGAAGTGGCAGTCAAATAGTCAGTCGGTGCTGGCCCATTCAGTCAGTCAGTCTGCCTGTCGCTTCGACACAAGCGAGACGTACAAACTCTATCCGCGACTGCGCGAGCCAGTGAAAGACTTTGAGGAACACGAGCGACGTGAAGAGCACGACGACGTGGAAGTTGATCTCGTCGCGGAAGATCGTGAGCGCAAGGCACGTCTCGGTGATGGCGTACCGCACGTTCTCATGCAGCAGCTACACGTCGCAGCAGACACACACACCAAGCGCTTGTCAGCAGAGGAGGCAGCAGTAGGACATCATCCAGACAAACAATACAAGCGCACCTCGACTTCGGCGTCGCGCAGTGCGCCGAGGAAGACCGACTTGACAAGCCGCGCAAAGAGGATCGTGAGCACGAGACCAGCGTTGCCGAGGATCAAGACGCTGATCTTGGACGTCACGAGGTAGATGACTGCAGGGTAGAACTGCATGCGCGTGATGTAGGTGTAGTAGAGCAGTCCGGCGCACGCGAGCAGACTCGCGCTCGCGTAGACGCCGAACTTGACCATTGCGCGTACGAGGGTGTGTGTGTGTGTGTGCGAGTAGCGCTAGTGTGGTCGAGCGAGTAGTGGCGCTTGGAGTCGTTATGCGTCGGCTGCTGTGCTTGCTCTCGTTGCTCTCGTTGCTTGCTACGTGGAGCTTTTGAGCTGTTTGTGCTTCGTGATAGTGATGAAATCAAGGCAAGAGGCGACGGTTGTGTAATGCATGAATACAGTACAGGTGTTAGAAAAATACGCAGTGCGTTCGAGTAAGTACGCAGTATTCTCAAACTAAATGAAAACAGTACAGTTGAGCTGTTAGAAAAGCGTCGCTTTCGCTCTTCTCCTTTGCGTCGCGGAACTCGCGTCCAGCACCGAGCGCAAAGGGCGAGAACAACAGACAACGAGTGTGAACAACCAATACACTCGCCATTTTACCACCACGCCCGCACTAGAGACTTCAAGCTCTTCGACGCGCTGGCGCCGCGCAGCATCGGCGCTCAAGAGATCGTCTTGTTTGCCCCCAGTGATCTCACTGAACTGCGCGCTGATGGAGTCTTTGAGCGACGACTTCGACTTCGACGACGACGTCGTGGACGCTGGACTGTGGTCGACTCAGCGAACTCAAAGCCTTTCAAACCCAAGTCAGGGCGCGACAGCGTAACCTAAGAGATAGGATCCGAGGATCGGAGAGGTCTCTCATGCGACGACGCCAACAACTCTCATGCAACAACTCGCATGCAGTACACATGCGATGACGTTGAGAAGCAAGAGTAACAGACAAGAGAGTGGTTATGCTCGACTAAGTGGTTTTGCTTTTAAAAAGTCCGAGTGCGAGTGAGTATCGAGTGAGTATCGAGTGAATGCGAGTGAGTGTGAGTGAATGCGAGTGGCCGAGTGAATGCGAGTGACCGAGTGAATATCGAGTGAGACGCTGAGCTGAGCTGGTGCTGAGCTGAGACGGCTCGGTCGTGACTGCTCAGTAGCCACTCAGCGCTCGCTTAACATGCATCACCACATGACCTGCAGCAGCATCCCGCATAACAGTCCTTCGCCTTCGCATGTCCTTCGCATGCCCTTCCTTCCCGTCGCTTCCACAGCTACTAGTGGCGAAACAACTAGTAGTGGTGTGCCTGCTGCGCCTGCTGCTGCTGGGAGGCTTCACTCCGCATTTCACATTTCGCTTGATCTCGGTCAAGAGACACCCAACAGCGACTCGCGCTCTTTGCAGTAGCTGTTACTGGTCGAGAGAAGCGAGCGACTGCGGCTTCGCATCGACTGCCAGCTGTCACTGGTAAGCACGACATCCGGTGCCAGCGCCACATTCACTCTTAGTACCAGTGTCAGTGTAACAAGCAGCAACAACAACAGACATGGTCAAGGTCCACCTCGCAGTGACAGCGCTCGCACTTGCACTGCTGTCGGCGCAGTGCGCGCACGCCGCTTCGACCTACGCGTGCCCTCGCGACAGTAGCATGCCGTCGCTCGAGAGCTGCAGAGGCAACGAGTGGAGCATCGTGAGCATCGAGGGACACAGCTACTGCACTCGTGGCGTGATCTGCTCTGTCACCAACGCCAACGGAAACTGCCCCGGTCCGCAGAACGGACTCGAGTACGGCTCTGCGTGCACGCAAGTCGGCTCGACGTATGCATGCATTCCGCGCAAGATGTGTCCGAGCACTGCAGAGCCGCGCGACAGGTGCGGCGTACAGAGTGACTCTCCAGCTGCGTCCAATTCATCGCCGTCCGCTGGCTCGACTCCAGCCTCAGTCTCGGCTCCGCGCTTGGAAGCCGCTGACGCTCCGAGCTCGGTTCTCGCCACTCCGAGTCAAGCGTCCATTCCAGCTTCCAAGACTCAGACGCTTGACTCGGCTCGTGCTCCGTCGTCCGGGCCGATTCCAGGAGCAGTGATTCCAGGAGCGGCAGCTCCAGGCTCTGCCTACTATTCGAACGGATCGCCGAGTGCGAGCTCGAACGGATCTTCCAGCGCAAAAGGCAATGATTCGTCCGAGGCTTCGCCGTTTGCTACGCCAGCTCCGTTGCTGAACACACCGGGCACGACTTCCAGCTCCTCGCCAAACGGATCGCCAAACAGACCCTCGAGCTCGAGCCCGAGTGGTTCAATCCCAAGCAGACCTTCGGGATCGACACCAAGTGGCCAGTCGGGCTCAACACTGAGTGGTTCAGCACCGAGTGGCCCGTCAGGTTCGACACCAACCAGACCATCTGAATCAACACCGAGTGGACCATCCGGATCGACTCCAAGTCAACCGTCCGGAGCAACACCAAGTCAACCGTCAGGTTCAGCACCAAGTAGTCCATCCGGATCGACGCCAAGCACACCGTCAGGTTCAACTCCAAGTGGACCGCCAAGTGGAAACCAGACGCCTAGTTCCGCTGTGTACACCAGTCCGCCGACGTCGGGTCCGTACTCGGACAGAGCTCCACCCACATCTCCTGGACGCACGGGCCCGACTCCTGCTCCGACCACTCCGTGTCCACCAGGAACCACACCACGTCCGAGACCATCAGGACCCAACGACAATCCGAGTGCCGTCGACTCCGACACGGCTGACAAACCGTATCACCCGCCTCCAGGAGACGCTGGCGCCGAGACCGACGACGACCTGGCACCGTACCCAAAGCGCAACACCAGCCACGCTCCCATGACGACAGCACCGCTCATCAGTCCGATCATCGACACGACCGCGCCTGTGACGTCCAAGCCAGCGTACGGACACTCTGGCGGGTCGAACGTAGGAGGCGCCAAGGTGACCAAGGAGCCGTACCGCCCACCTCCTGGAGACGCCGGTGGCGACATCGGACACTCGTCGTCGCAGGTGTACCAGAACTCGACGCAAAATCCGGCGATTACACACCTACCTGCTGTTCTGATCGCCGAGACTGCTGCACCAGTGACGGCGAAGCCAGCGTATGGTAACTCGAATGGGCTGAGTGAGATTGGTGGCATAGTGACGACATCGGCACCTGTCACGACGGTACAACCAGTTACTACGACGACACTAGCAGTCACTACTGCACCACCAGTCACGACAGCACCGCCAGTCACGACAGCACCACCAACTACGACAGTGCCTCCAGTCACAGCTGACCCAAGCACGACTGCACCACCAGTCACAATCGACCTTGTCACTACGGCACCACC
>JAASFN010000443.1:0-20253 GCA_023333795.1 Globisporangium rhizosaccharum | reverse complement strand
CGTCTGGCTGTACTTGTCCTTGATGTTCACGTCTGCTCCATGACGAATCAGCTCAGTCACGACGTCGACATGACCCGAGGCTGCTGCACTTGACAACGCCGTCTGGCTGCCGTGCCACTGCCAGGCGTTCACGTCTGCTCCTAGCCGAATCAGCTCAGTCACGACGCTGACATGACCTCGCATGGCTGCACTTGACAACGCTGTCTGGCGGTTCTTGTCCTTGGTGTTCACATCTGCTCCATGACGAATCAGCTCAGTCACGATGCTGACATGACCCGAGGCTGCTGCACGATACAACGCCGTCTGGCCGTACTTGTCCTTGATGTTCACGTCTGCTCCATGACGAATCAGCTCAGTCACGATGTCGACATGGCCCAACTCCGCTGCAAGAGACAATGCTGTGTTGCCGAACTCGTTCTTGGCGTTCACGTCGGCTCCGCGTCGAATGAGCGCGTTGATGACACTGAAGTGTTCGTAGCATGCAGCCAAATGGAGAGTGTGGTCAATGTCTGCAATGCCATGCTGGACCAAGATCTCGACGTCTGTCATGTTGCCAGCTCGCACTGATTCCTGAAGTGCAGTGTCCGGATCAACAAGGAGTGCATTCTGCCTCGCCTTCTCTCGCTCGTCGTCAACGTGTGGCTCGACGCCAGCATCTTGATCTGTCATACTGAACCGTGATGCAAAGAGCAAGCAAGAGCACAAGTTTACATGTGAGTGAACACATGCGTCTGCCAAGTACAAGCAAAGCGATGTCTTCACATCTCGCTTGCAACACTCAAGTCGCAGCCATTTGTATTTGTACCTGGTGCGCTAGTGGAGCTCGTGGGACAGCGGCGTTCGTATGTGTGGTGCGTAGATCAGCTCACGGTCTGACGCAGTGAAAATGTAGTGAGCACCACAGGCGTGTCGGTCAATGACGCCAGTCGTCCACTGTGTCTTTTGCTGCTCCTGAGCATGCACTGCGCTGCTCGTCTCGTGCGTCGTTCTCCGCCCTGGCGCTCGCTGCTTCGTTCTTGTGTATTGCTCGCTTCTTGTGCGTGTGTCTTGTGCATGAGTCAAGTGAGCGAGTGAACCCAATGACGAAGATTTGAAAATGCCAAAAACATTGCTGCAAACTAGAGCTTGAAGTGGCAATGGTTTGAGTGGCATTGAGTGAGGAATTCATGCATGCTATTGCTGTTTGGGATTCTCCTATCGCCTTTGCTTGTGCCCGAAAGCACTAGCTCGACCCGCTCACGCCATGTTGGTTTGGCGGTCGCGTCGTCAACTGCCCTGCACAGCCCGAGAAGTACCTCGAGCACCTCTTTGGACCTGACTATATGACGCCCAAAGTCGAGTGAGTGTCCAAGGTCGATTGGGTGTCCAAGGTTGAGTGAGTGCATTGCCAAGCAGATCGATAGAGTAGTAGTGGAGTGTTGTGTCAAGAAGGCAGCACACATCGACCAATGGACAGTCACACGTGTGTGCAAGTGAGTCTGTGGCACTGGTCCTTCTCTATTTGACGTCGTACGTGATCCTCTGTCACTACTCTCGCTACGCTAGCTCTCTCTTGACGGATCGTCCGCTCAACCAGGACCCTTCAAGCTACTCCTGGCGACCTCACACTACCTCAGACCCACTCACTCTTGGTCCTAGAACCAACCACAGCAGCACGCGCGCACAGCAGCGGCGTTCGCGTCGTGCTCGATCGCGCCGTGCTGGAGCAAGAAGTCGATGATGTGCGGGATCACTTGCGCGTTATCACCCTCTTTCGCGCACTCGAGCACGCCAGCGCCTTGCTCCGTGTGCGCGTCAATGTCAGCGCCGTGGCGCAGCAGCACGCGCAAGACGTCGAGGTGGCCAAAGAGCGCCGCAAAGTGAAGCGGCGTCATGCCGACCAAGTCCGCCTCGGACGAGTACTCGACGCGCTCGTTCACCGACGCACCGAATGCGAGCAGGAGCTTGATCGTGCTTGTCTGGCCAGTCGTCGCGGCGACGTGGAGCGCCGTGAGGCCAGCAGATGTCCGGTCGCGCAGATGGCCATGCTGCTCTTGCAGCAAGTACTCGGCAATGAGCGTACAGCCAATGCCGGCGGCAGTGTGGAGCGGCGTCGTGTCGCGCGCGGCGAGCATCCCAAAGTGCGCGCCGATCTCGCACAAGTACGCCACGACGTCCAAGTGGTCGTGCTCTACTGCGCTAATGAGTGCATCGTACCGCGCGTCACGGTAGCTTCTGTGGAGCTGCTGCTCGAGCGCACTCGGGTCATTGCCACCATCGCCACCACTGCTGGTCATGTGCTCGATGGACTCGCCTATGGACTCACGATTGCTCGTGCTATGGCGTCGGCTCTGGAGCTCAACAATGTACTTGACCACGTCGACGTGGTCGTCTGTCGCCGCGAGCGCCAGTGGCGTGATCTTGGCGTCGCGCGGGTGCTGCCGGTCAAAGTCGTGCGTGAAGCCGTGCTCGTAGAGGTACTGGAGCACGCGGAGCTGGCCGCTCGCAGCAGCGACGTCCGTGACTGTCAAGCCGTCGTCGCCTTCGATGTACAAGTCCGCGCCGTTCTCGAGCAGCGCTTCGACGACGCCGACTGCGCCATGTACTGCTGCAATGTGCAGTGGCGTGTACCCAAAGTCGTCGCGTGCATCAACGACTGCGTCGCTCTCTGTGAGCAGTCGCACGGCATCTTCATCGCCGTTCTCAGCGGCAAAGTGGAGATATGTGAAATCCCGGTCGTCCTTGAGCGTGTAGTTCACGTCAGCGCCGTTCGTGATCAGGTACTCCATGATCGCGACGTTGCCGTGCAGCACTGCGGCGCAGAGTGGCGTGACACCCGACGCGTTCTTCAAGTCGACGTCGACGCCTTCCGAGATGAGGACGTCGAGGACGTCGAGGTGGCCGTTGCTCGCAACTGCGTGGATCGGGGAGCAGTGGTCGCGCCAGTTCGGGTCCATGCGCATGAGGTACTGCACGATCGCAAGGTGTCCGTACTCAGCTGCAGCAAACAGCGGCGTCGCGCCATCGAGCGTCTCGGCGTCCACGCGTGCATTGCGACTGACAAGGAGCGAGACCATTGCCCAGTCGCCGCGGATCGCAGCACGATGGAGCGGCGTCGTCGCAGTCTTCTCGTCGCGGTTGTTCACATCTGCACCAGCGTCAAGGAGCACTTCCGCAACGTCAGTTGAGCCTTGTGTTGCAGTGAAGTCCAGCGGTGTGATCCCAAATTCCATCGTGGCGTTTACGCGTGCGCCGTTTGCGAGTAGCAGCTGCACGAGCTCGATGCTGTCGTTTGTGCACGCAGTGTGGAGTGGTCGCCAGTCTGCGCCAGTCGCTTCTGTGTCAGCACCGTATTCGAGCAGCAGCTTCGCAACGCCGACGTGGCCTTTGCGCGTGGCCCAGTACAGCGCTGTGCAGCCTGTGGCATCGAGCGTATTGAGCATCGCATGGTTCGCGTCGAGCAGGACTTGGATAACTGCGACGTGGCCGCTCTTTGCAGCGCAGTGGAGCGCTGACATGCCGTGTTTGCCTTCTTGCAGCGCCGTGTTTGCACTGAGTTGGATGAGCAGCTCCACGAGCTGTACTTTGCCCTTTCCAGCTGCGAGCTGTAGTGCTGTGACGCCATTCTCTTCATCCGGTGTGTCGACGTCTGCGTCGCCGCTTGTAATCAGCGCTTGGACGCGCTCAGCATCGTTGCGCAGCACAGCAGCGTGGAGCGCAAGCATGCCAGCGCCAACTTCGCTCAGGCGCAAGTGGTCCCATCGACTGGTCGACAGGATGCTCCCTCGCTCTGCGTGTGCATCTTGCGGCAAGAACGCCGCTTCGCTCGCGAGTGCTGCTGCAAAGTCACGAGCGCTCGATGCGCGTACGATGATTGGCGACTTGATCTTGTCGCTCAGTGACTGCTGTGAAGTTGATGACAACGGCGGTGGTGTCGTCGGTGGCGACGTCGAGTCGCTCGTGACGCTGCCGTTCTCGCGCTTTTCAAACATATCTATCGCCATGGCTGCGGCGACTATCGATGTGTTCTGATGCGGTTGCTACTGTAGCTGCTGCGATTAGCGCGAGTGCGTGTTAGACAGCGCGTTGTCGCTGTCGTTCCGCGTGCGGGTCACGTCTCGCGCTGCTGCTGTCACGTCTTGCCATGCACCGCCGTCGCCTGGTCTGAGACGACGACGACCGCTGGAAGAGCTCCGCACAACCCAAGAAATCATGTGCTACACTCAGCTAATGCATATTGCAGTCTGTTGAAATGCATACTTTGCACCCTTTTGCTTGAGTGGAAAGGTCGCGCAACTTGGCATTGAGGAGCTCGCTCGTAGGAGCATGACGACGGCGACGTGAGTGACGACGACTGTGTGAGTGTGCTGCCGCTACAGCAGACGTGTTGCACCATTAGCGAGTGTGCGTACAAACCAGCGCAATGCCGACAACACCCAACGCAACGCAACCATCCAGCGACAAGGTCTCCTCTGTGTCGACTGCAGCAACAGCACGCGCATCTGCGCCATCGACGCCACTCGCATCGAGCGGACGAAAGACACACAGCAGCAGCGGCAGCAAAAGCAGCAACTACTCAAGCGATGTTGGCGTGTTTGAGCTGACAACGAGCAGCTCTAGTAACAGTACGAGCGCCAGTAGCGGTCCACTTTCGTCCATCAAGGTGAGTGTGGATGTGCAGCTCAAAACACGCATGACCACTCTGTGTCGACTCTCACGCACACAAACACACGCTCTTCGCACACCACTGCTAGTCGTTCCGACGCAAGAAGTACGTCCGCCAGCGTCTGAGTCCGCTCGACAGCGAATCGCCGCAGCTCCAGCCTGGCGACACGCTCTCTGCTGCAAACGTCGCGCTCTTGCTCGGCGATCGTACATCTGACGATGTGCACAGTCACAACACCAACAGCCGGCAGAACGATGCAGACGACGACAACCTCGACGACCACCAAGCGATCGAACGTCTCCAGCACGTGCACGCAGTGCTGAGCTCCGACGACGCGATCAAGCGCTGGATCTGCTCGTACGAGTCTGAGAAGCAGCGCTTCGCGTCGTTTGCAGTCTTTGCTGAGCTCAAGCTCGACGAGATCCAAGGCACGGCGCGGACGCGACCAAACGCCGTCGAAGTTGCAGCGTGTGTTGCGAGCTTGCGCAAAGTCCCAGGCATCGTCGGGTGCTACACGAGCTTGCTCGAGAAGCTGGCGTCTGGATTAGAGAGTGCGATCTACCTCCCAGACGACAGTGACGCTTCTAGAACTGTGGTGACACTACTACAGCAGCAACAGAGTGTTGGCAATGATGCAATGCCGATGGCGACGCTCGTGCAGACGTGCTACGAGCGCAAGACGTACTTTGCGTACGTCCAATCGCTCCAAGCCGAGCTCTTAGCGAGTCGGAGTCTATTGGACGCGCGCGTCTTGGCGTCCCTCACTGTTGACGAAGTCGTGCGCATCCTGGTCCAAGTCCCAATGCCGCAGCTCGAGCGCGCGTTTGAAGCCCTCGCACTCGGTCCAAGCAGCAGCTCGCGCTTTGAGCGGCTCTATCAAGCAGTCCACGCGACACACACTGCGATGGCACAGACGCTGCACGTCCACAAGCGCATCCACGACGACGAAGATGACGCGTATCCGTTTTTTGTGCCACTCGCAACGAGCGCACAGCTATGCCGCGCGATCGCGCACAGTGCGAGTGGCTTTAGCTCGAGCGGGAAAGAGATGGTGCTCTGTGCGATCCTCGAGTTCGTCGACGTCGAGTCGTTCCGCGACGTGTTTAAGCGCTTTGACACGCATGCAAAAGCGCTGTTTCTCCACCACGCGAGTCTCTTGGAGAGCAGCGAGACGCTCCATACGATCATCGCGCAGCTCCCAAACGCCGGCGAGATGCTCTTTCGGTTCTATCTCGTGTCGTGCGGCGCGCAGGGCGACCCCACGAGCACAACAAAGCACGTGTTTTACCACAAGCTCTTGAGTCCTGACGTCGAGTACTTCTTCCTCTGCGACCTCGCAACGTACTTGAACGACGAGCAGTTCCTCCTCTTGTCAAAAGAGTTTGAAAAGTGCGTCCTCGAGCGCAAGCGCCGGCGACGCGCGACGCGGCGAAATGGCAGTCTTGACAGTGGCGGTCTTGATGGCGACTTGGATGCCCTCGACGGCGACCTCGACGATGAAGACGGCGACGATAATGATGGCAGAGCTGGTGAACGGTCGATCAAGTCGTCGATTGAGAACTTCCAGCTCCTGATCTGGAACTTTCTCCATCACCACCACTTGGCGAGCGCCCAGGTGCTGTCAATCGTTGCGACTGTCATGCTTCCGTCGCTCGAGCCAAAGGAGCTCGCAGCGCTCATTGACCATGCGCTCGAGGCGTTTGCACTCGACGGACGGTGGCTCCAGCTCCTTCGGATCGTCGATGAGATCGAAGCTGAGCCAGGTGCGAGTGGCGTGAGTGTCGTTGCTGCACCAGCCGGGACGCCGCGGCGGCCGAGCGACAACAATGTCGTCGATACAACAGCCGAGAACGTCCGTGTGACGCGCCTGAAGCTCGTGAAGAAGCTCTTTGCGATGCTCTCGCGTGGCGAACGCGAGAGTTGGCTCGACAAAGTCAACGCCAAGTACACGACCGAAGCGATGAAGAAGCGGCTCCAGAGTCTTAAGACCGACGCTGCAGCTGCTGCGTCAAAGAAACTCCTCGTGACAGCAGCGCCAGTGCCGGAGCCAGTTGCACTGAGCCTCGATGACCCAAAGCCGCACGTCGCAAACATGAAGATTGAGCTCAAGATGCACTGGATCGAGTGTCTCCTCGACGCGATTGCCGCTGACAAGGAGTCATCTGCGCGCATGACGATGCTCCGCCAAATGCTCCAGCCGTTCCTCGAAGGCAGAGCACTCGGCAGTGGCACTGGCACGTTGCCGACGAAGTTGAACATTGTCGTCGTTGAGAAGAGCATCACGCAGCTACTGAGTCAGTTGCCGCCAGGAGAGCGCGCAAAGGTCCTCGCTAAGCTCGCGCCGCCGCCACCGCCAATTGTCGTCGAAGACAAGCCGATGCTCGATCGGTCAACGTCGCCGATCCCAGAGCTTCGCGACGATATAGCGGCATCCTCAGTGCCACCACCAGCGCTGCCGACAACAAACCCCGACATATTGAGCGCGTTCCAGTCGCTCGTAGCGTGCAAACCAGAGGCGCGCGTCATCCAGATCCTCCGGAACGGACTCGTTCAGGACGAGGACGCAAGCGAGAAGACACACACAAGTGACGACGCTCCAGTGCCGATAGCAAAGCTGCCATCGCAGCACAGCGGACTCTCGAACGACCTCAAGCGCAAGCTCAGCGCTGTCGTCGCAGTTGCTGAGCCCATGGAGTGGCAAGAGTACGTCAAGCTCGGGTCGGTCGACGTTGGTTGTCAAACCATCTCGAGTGAGCTCGAGCCGCCAGTTGCACCAATCGAAGTACCAGCACCACTAGTCGTCGCCTCTGACAAAGCGCCACCACGGAGCTCTGTGCTCCCAAATCGACTTGCACCACTGACACTCAACGCTTTACTTGGGAAGACGAGCAACGCTGCGTCGCCGCGGAAGAAAGACGCCAAGTACCAGAAGATCAACAGCGCCGCTGTGCCACGCTCGATTGGCGGTCTCATCACGTCTTGGCGCATGAACACCGACCAGCTCACGCAGTTTGCAAAAAAGTCGCTGAGTGCCGTGCTCAAGACGATCGCTGACGCCTACGGCGAGATGCTCACAGCAGGACGGCGCAAGACGACGATGCCAAACGCACCGATGCGCGGCCGTGAACTCACGCTCGCACAGGTCGTGTACCAGCAGTTCCTCCATAGCTACGGTCTCCCTGGCATCGCCGACATGCACTTGCTCGCGTTTGCGTGTGCGATCGAGCTCTACCGAGCGCAGCACGTCCGTGTTGAGTACTTCGCGCGCTTTTGCTTTGACGAAGTGCCAAAGACTGAGCTCGCGAACTACCTCGAGTTCCTCGAGTGCATTGTCTGCGACGACGTCAACGTCACCGCCGCTGCTGGTGCGAGTAGTGGCCCGAGTACAGGACGAGGGGCAGTGATGCCGACGCAGCAGACGCCTGCGAAGCGCACGCGGTTCGTTCCGCGCATCGTTGTCCCAGACAAGGAGCACTGGAGCATCAGTGTTGAGAAAGCGCAAGAAGCGGCGCACTTGTGCTTCCGTGCGATGCGCAAGCACTCGGTGCTCGCATTCTGCGACCGACTCGTAGCGATTGCAGCGATGGGGACGTCGTCTGCTGGCGCTGAGAGCCTTGGAGCACCACCACAGTCCACAGCAGCGTCAGCGTCAGCGTCAGCGACGACGCAGAGTGCGTCCGACCTCACAATCAACGTCGACCACTTGCTCCAGCTCGTGGCGTACGAGTGGCGCGACGAGCAGCTCCGGCGCGACACGTACCTCCTCGACGCATTCCGCGCTGGCGACGTGAATGGCGACGGACAGCTCACGTCGGCCGAGTTCTCGCAGATCGTGCTCTCGATCGACCGCACGCGCGACCTCGGCGACATCCTCCTCATGTTCAGCGAGACGCTTCGGCGCACCGAGTGCGACGCGATCGACACGCAAGTGTTTCTCCAAGTCGCAAAGGAGTACGAGCTCGACCGCGTCGTGTGGCACGAAGACGGCGACTTGCGCAACATTGTGAACGACATCTCGGACTTGGAGATGACGTGGCGCCTCACGCGCGTGTTCTTCCTCGGGACGCTCGAAGCACTGAGTCGCGACCTTGTCTCGCACCACTTTCTTCGCGTCTGTGAAGGCGCTGGGTGTGGCTGTCTCAAGTGCATCCTCGACGGCTACATTGGCTTCCAGAAGATGCGCCGAGATTTTGCCATGGCAACGCAGCAGCAGCAACGTGATGAAGCTGGTCGTGGTGGTAGTATGACGGTAGGAGTCGTCCCACGGAGCTCGTTTGCTGTGTCCGAGTCGCTCGTGTGGGCGCGGTACTGGCACCTCATGCGCCAGCTCTACGAAGCTGCGAGCGAGAGCGACGGGATCCTCACGCCGTGGGAAGGGAGCGACTACATCCGCGTTGAGCCGGCACCAGCGATGCCACTGCGTTTTGTCGCGCATCGCCGCAACGCATTGCCGAACCTCCTGTTCCCAGACACGCGCCGCGTGAGCGCGATGATGCGCACAGTGCACGACCCCGAAGTCTTTGACGCCGCGACGATCACTGCGCAGTTTGCCGACTTGCTCGAGCACATGACGTTCAAGAAATCTGACGCTTGAGCATAGGAGCTAGACATGGCAATATGGCACTGTTGCGATGGTATTCCTGTATTCCTGGCGCATAAGGTCGCTCATGATCGTTGCTTCAGGTATTGATAGTGAAGAGAACAAGTGAGCAAGTGTCAGAGAGACTCGAGACCCTCGTGCATGAGCATTGTTGAAGAGAGAGAGCGATCAGCATGGCGGGCGGCAGTGATGTGACGACAGCGCGCAAAGTGGCGATGAACCCTGATCGACTGTGCAAGTTCATGGACTCGCCGTCACCTGCGAATGGCACTCGTGACGTACGTTGGTTGTGTTGTGCCTATGACCTTGCCTACCTCCAGAACTACTTGACCGCTATCTAAGACAGAGTGCACTGTTGCTGGTTGTTTGACTCGAATGCAGCTCGCAGCAGCGCTCGTGAAAGACCAGACACTCGTGCGGTCGTGGAATGGCGAGCGATGCGACGTCCGACCGTTCGAGAAGCTCAGAGCATCAGCACACGTTCTGCTTGGACAAGATCAGCGTGCTGTGAGCATCAAGGATGTGCATCCCAGTGGTCTCCAAGTCGGCGACGTCGCTGTTCGGTGCGCTAGTCCTTCGTGATGCATCTATTGCCTTTCGTACCTGCTATGACGGACTGACGGACTGACATGCATCTGCTTTGTGTGCGAGTGCAGTCCACACGACCCAAGTGCCAGCGATGCCCTTGTACGTCCTTGTTCATGTTCGACAACCATGTCGACTTGTGTATCACACCATGGCCAAAGACTCACGGCCTCTTGTGGCGATGCACTCGTGTACTTGTGCACCAAGACTGCGCCGGTGATGACAGCGAAAGAAGCGTTTGCTCACGCTGCGGCGATTGAGTGTCGAGCAGTTCCATCGTCGACGCTCTTGCAAGAAGGACTCATGACGCCGCAGCAGCGTCGCGAGCGGCTGCACTTTGAATCGGACTTCCACCTCGCACGTCGAGCGATCCAGCGCGCCGAGCACAATGATCGGCGACTGCATCAGATCATGTGCGTTTGTATTGTGTCTTCTGTCCTTGATTGTAAGCTCTCTCGTGTGCGTGGGTACTCACTGTAGCTCAATGTATGACTACTCTAGTCAAGCGCGCCATTCGACGTGCGACGTCGTTGGTGCTGCTGGTGTTCACAACTCTCAGGCTGCTCGTGTGCGCGGCGAGCCGTACAAGTCAGATCTGCTCAGGTATGTCTGCGTCATCGTCCTCACAACCTCACAAGCGTGGTGACCTGTACAACATTTCCATGCTCTTGCTGCTCTGCTCTCGACGCAGTCATGACATGAGCGTGAAGGATCAGCACAAGTACCGAGACTTTGCGAGCAAGTCGCATGCGATGGATCCGCGTTTGAACCACCATGACCGGATCTTCAATGAGACACCAGTCGAGTGGAACCCCGATCGGTATGTCCCCTTCTCCGTCCTTGCGAACGCCCATTCCAACATATAGATCGAGGACTGACGTGTCCATGCCTTGCCCCCTGCTCAGAGCACAACACTTGCGGAACCAGAGCGACGGTGGTCGGCCGTACGATGTCGTGAATGGCGGTGCGATCCGCTATGTCCCACCGACGATCGCAGAGAAGCACAATGCGCGGCAAGCGCACCCATCAGTCATCGTGCATCCGTACACACGCTAAGAGAGAGCTCAGATGACGACCACAGCCACAGTATACGACCTTACGACTCTACGACCAGCTACAGCCAATGCTCAAGACAGCGACATGGTGGAGGCAGCGCGGCTTTCATTCAATAGCGACGCAGACATCAATCTCTTGCTCTCTCTCTCTCTTCATGCACACAAGCGTGCGCTGGAGTCCTCCACATGTACCAACTGCACCCACGCTCGACTTAGCAGTAGAAGAACGCACCCGCTGTCTTGGCGAATGCGCACGTGGGCTTGTCCGTCGCAGCGAGCTGGTTCCAGTACGCGAGTGGGTAGCGCCAACCAAAGCCGAGCGTCGTGCCGAGGATATTGATCAGCGCCACGTCTGCGTCCGAGACGCGCGTAGTGGTTGGCACAAAGAGAAAGCCCTGCGCAGCGTCGCTGGTAGGCTCGGTCGTCATCGTCGTCGCAGCTTCATTGGCAACGTTGGTGTTGCTGGTGCCGCTCGTAGCGCTCATCTTGGTCGTCGAGGACGCGAGTTTCGGCGCGAGGTCGATCGTGTCGACGAGCTTCGAGAGCAGAAAGAGCTGATCGAGGTGCGAGAGCACGACGCGACTCTGCGAGATCGTGATATTGTTGCGCAGTTTCATGTTGTCGTTGCTGTATCTGGTCACGCGGGGTACGAGCGGCGCAATGAGGATCGGCTGCGGCGGCATGGTCGCAAGCACTGCACCCGCATTCCCTCGCTGACCACGGATCGCAAGCACAGATCCGATGTGGAGCGGACGAATTGGACCAACGAGGAGAGCTTGCTGCGGGACTTCGCTTGTCGTCGTATCGGCACCTTGCGCTGCGATTGCTGTCATTGCGAGGAGCAGGAGGAGGTGGAGAAGTGACTGCATCGTGCCGTCGTGAGTGTCAAGAGCTTGGAGAAGGTAACACGTGAGCTCGAGTGCGTGGATCCACAAGTGAGAACGCATGAGCGCAGTGCCATAGCCACTGCTGCGTTCCTAGGTGGCCATCCTACTGGTTGTTGCACCGCATTCGCAGTGCGCTCGCACGCGCGCCGTTCGAGCGCATTTCGTCGCGCCGGTCATGAGTGAACTGCTTGAGCAAGTTGAAGTTGGACGCCTCGCGGATCTTTCTGTGTGGCGACGAAGCGACGCGCAACCACTTCATGCGGACGTGATGGCCAATCTAAAGACCGACCCAAGAGACGAGAGAGCTCCGATAGACTGTCACTTGATATCGTTCACATTCACACATGCTGCGCCATGCGCACTCTCTCTCTCTCTCGCTCGCGCACAGTACTCTACACACCTCCACTCTCTCTCGCTCTTGCTTACTCTTGCTCGCACTATCTTCTTGCGTCCACTTAAGCTCGGTCTATCGTACACACGCTCTCTCTCTCTTGGTCTTGATCATCGACGCGGCGTCGCTGCTGAGTCGGTCGGCCGATCCACTCACTCGTCGCTGTTTTTGTTTCTACTACTGCTACTGCGGACGCACAGTCTATCCAACGTTGGCGTTCGCATGGGCGGCACTGTCCTTGGCTCTTGTATCACGCACGCTTTGTCGACCGCGACGGGCTTCACAGCGTCGCGTTGAGCATCTCGGGGAGAAAGTCAAACTGCGGCGCGTTCACGACGCCCTCCATGAACGACACGACTTGGCCGCCGCATGTGACAAACATCTTCTCTGGCTCGCCACTTGGCGAGAGCGACGGACTCCCGCGCGAGGGGTAGTAGTGGTGGTGATGGTGGTGTTGCTGGTTGCTGTGGTACGATCCGTGGCTCCGGCCGTACTGAGGGTACGCGTACATGTTGTTCTTGCTAAACTGGCGCGGCGGCGAGTCGCTCCGTGTCGACGACGATGAGCTGCTCGTCGACGACGCTGGACTGCCATAGGCTGTCCAGTCGCTACTGCTGCTTGTCCCACGTGGCGAGTTGCGCGCCTGGAGGTCCCAGTACTCCATGCGCTGGCGGTGTGCGCGCTGCGCTGTGAGTTGCTTGAGGTCCTGCAAGTGTACATCGAGAGAGAGAGAGCTATGAGCATGCGCGTCCATGGCCTCTGTGCAGATGCATCGACAAAGTGCAGCAAATAGTGGCACGAACCTGCACAGACATGCCGCTGCGGATCTCGTACGCGCTGTTGTTGCTTGCCGATGCCATCGACTGCTGCTGCTGCTGTTGCTTTGTCGCGACCATGGTGCTTTGCGCAATGTGTTGCTGTGTGGATGTGGACGGCAATGTGTGAATGTGTGGCCGACTGGTCTGGTTGGCGCTAGCGAGCTCGTGTGTGTGTGTGTGAGCAGGTGCGCGAGAGACAGCGAGCGAGCGAGTGCGGCGGCTGGTTGGTTGCAGAGGTGGCTGGCGCCTTTTCGGGACGTTTTGTCGACCGCCTGCTCGATTGGCGGCAAATATCTTTGTGAGCCTCGAGCGAGCGAGCGACGTCGAGCAGCTCGAGAGCTCCTTGCTTTGAGCGAGTCTCACAAGCTCACAAGCTCACAAGTAAGCGCGAGCGGTCGTTTCCACGACGAGCTGCAACGGCCGCAGGCCATCATCCGTCTGCTAGACACACACACACAGACACACAAACAGACAAAGAGAGAGAGCGAGGAGATCTTCTATCGTTTTTCTGGGTCTTTTTCGCGCGCGTGAGCTGGCAATTCCCATCTGGTCTCAGAAAACATCGCAGCAGATGGGAATCGCAGCGCGTCTGGACTCGAAAGGGCACGCTTGATGTACTACGGTACCGTATTTCCAATCATCGCCGCACCGACGACTTGCCTGACAGAAGTGTCTGGTCGACTCGCACTCATGCGCATAATGCTGCGTAGTGCCCGCTGCACATGCACTGCAGTCAAGACATCGCGTCAGATCGGTCGCGCTCATGCGCTGCGCAGTCAAAGTGTCTCTGGACAGAGTCGCATTGTCACACCCAAGCACACACACATGCCCAGTCACACGACTGGCCATGGCAACGTATCTGCTACTAACGACTACTAGTACGTGTAAGCAATGTGAACAATGGAAACCGAGTCGAACGTGTATTATAGCGTTCATCCTGCGCTCTCACGCATCATCAACGCTCGCAACGCCTTCGCTCGTGATCGCAAAGCGCGCGCTCTCTTGCGGACAACAAGGTGAGAACGCAACGTCCATGCGGCGCTCAGCGCCACTCGGTCGCCGTGTGATCATGAGACTATCGCAATGGCAATAGCAGCAGTGCATGTTAACCATCCATGAGCATATCGTTCGCTTCCTCGCTCTGAGCGACGATTCAAAGACAGAGACGAACGCACCGCTGGTTGATGCAGTTCGACCACGAGAGCCCGAGCGCAGGCTTGAACGCCGCTGCTGCACCTGCGTCACCCGTACTAAAGTTGCCTGTGACTTGGTTCGACACAACGAACACGACGTTGTATTGCGCGCCGAGAATGCGCATGCAGTTCGCCATGTGGAACATCATGCGCGAGCGGCGACTCGCTTCCTACGCAGTCATAGCCACGGCCAATATAGTGTGAGATGCTCGGGCCGTCCAAACCCGTACGTTAGCACTCATACCTTGACAGACGCAGTCGCTTCCATGCGAAAGAGCGCTGCGATCGAGTCAATCACGACGAGCTTCGTGTTTTGCTCTTCGAGGAGCGTCGGCAAGCGGCTCTGCTGCAGTGTGGTGCAGCCATCACAACGGCAAGACAATACAGGCGAGCATGAGCAATGCGAGTCGTCCATCAGCTACCCAAACGTGCATACAAACAAACGCACCAAGAGATCCAAGAGCTCGTCGGCTTCGTAGAGCTGCTCGATAAAGATCGCGTCGAGGAATGCGTTTGACGGTGCACTCGTGTCTGTTGTATGTGCTGCTGCTACTGCGGATTCGCTGTCGCTCGACTGGCGCTTGCGTTTGCGTGATGCAACGACAGAGCCGTACTTGCGTGCGTAGACGCTTGCGAGGTCATGCAGTCGCTTGATCGAGCCAATGCCTTCTGTGCAGATGTAGCACGCGGAAGCACCGAGACCGCCGAGCGGCACTGGCAGCGCACATTGCAGCAAGAGCTGGAGACAGAGCTGCGTCTTGCCAGCAGACGCTTCGCCGCAGATCTCTGTGAGCACGCCACTGCGGAAGCCGCCACGTAGGAGTGTGTCGATGTCGTCGCAGCCGCTGCGGAGCAGGAGAGTCTCGTGTGCGTGCGCATGCCAGAGGTCCAGCGCAGTCGTGCTGCTCATGTTGCTCATGTTGCTGCAGTTGCATGTGTAGTGTTGATTTCAGTTGAAACGAGGTGCAAATCGATGTATTCCACACGAGTTGGTGTGGCAACTCAAATATTGTGTGGTACCACATAAACCAGACTTTTTACACCTCTGTTTTTACGCTTGCAATCGCGACTTTGAAACGACTGGTGGCTGACTGAGAGCAAATTGCCATGCAGTCAATCGACGCGCTTCCTTCATTCAGCAAGCGACCGCGACCACAACGAAGCACGAGCAAGTGTTTCGACCAAGCAAGTGTGTGTGTGTGTGTATGTGTGTGCATCTGTGCATGTATATCACTGGAAGGACGTGATGCTATATCCTGAGGGTCTGAGTCGCATGATCGATACCATACCAAGTCCAGTACGCTGGCATGATCCTTCTTCCTCTATCTCCACTTGCATGCGTGTGTCGTATATGTCGTGCATGTCTGCAGCCAAATCTGCCACAGTTTTTGTCGCCGTCCGTGCGCAATGATACTGCTATTGGCTGCACATAGCAAGCGGTTGTTCATGATAGGAACCCTTCGCAACCATCCACCCATGGTTCAAGGAGCCAATTACAACTACCATTCTCGATCACGCCTCTGCATGTGTCTGTGTGTCTGCGTGCTTCTCCACAACGTAGCAAGTCTCACGCGAGAGCTCTCTAACGATAGCCACACTAGTCTCAATACACTCGCTTCGCTCCACACACACGATCTGCCTGTCATTCACATTCTTCGAGCTCTAGGTCAACAGCTTAGCCACCTTGTTTGCCGTCTCGGCTCGTATTCATGCAAGTTCGTCTGTCAATGCGAGTGCTCCATGCAGTGTCTGTCGTATATTATAGTGAACTTTAGCTCGAGGAACCGACGCACGTGTGTCTTGTGTGTGTTTGGTTGTGTGTATGTGTACGTACCAAAGGATGAGCGAGCTTGCTCAGTGCACAAGACGCCAACGCTCTGTCCTTTCAAGCATTGGGCGTCTTCATGCTCTCTCTCTCTCGCTCTCTCTCAGTCGGTCTGTTGGTCAGTCTGTTCGTCTGTCTGGATAGTAAATACGCGCTGGTCATCATCGTCTTCACGCGTGCTGGAGCCACGCGTGATCGAGAGCTTCAGCTGCTGTCGCGCGCTCTTCTGGATTGCGCACCAAGAGCGACTCGATGAAGCTCTTGAGCTCGGGCGACACGCTTGCCCACACGCCGTCGTCCTCTGGGAAAAACACTTTGCGCGTCCCGTCAGCGGTTGGTAGGAACACTGGCGCACAGCCGCTCACGAGCACAAATGTCACGACGCCAACGCTCCAGAGATCTGCTTCTGTGCCGTAGCCTTTGCCGCTCATGACCTCTGGCGCAACGTAGTCGCGCGTGCCGCACTTTGTATGCGCGCGTGCGAGGCGATTTCGCACGCCGCCGCTGTCGTTCAGCGCTGCAGCGACGTCAGTGAGACTCTCGTGCGGCGTGAGCGTGACAGTGCCGTCGAGCTTGCGCGCAATGCCAAAGTCCGAGAGCTTGATGTCGCTCACGTCGTCGCCATGGATCAAGATGTTCTCGGGTTTGATGTCCCGATGGACAATGCACTGGTCGTGCAAGTACGCGACCGTGGCAACGAGTCGCTTCACGAGCTTGCGCGCTGTCGCCTCTGCGAGCGGTCCGTTGCGGTCAATGAACTCAAAGAGCTCTTGTCGACAGAGCTCGAGCACGAGGTAGAGCTCGTCGTTGCTCTCATACAGCGCGATCAGCTGCGCGACACCGTCGTGGCGCAAGCCGTACATGATCTCGAGCTCGCGCTTGAGGAACTTGACTTCCATCATCTGCCGCTTGTCAATGATCTTGACCGCAAACGCTTGCTTCGTGACTCGGTGCGTGCAGCGCTTCACGACCGAGTACTTGCCAGAGCCAAGGACAGCGCCGACTGCGTACGTGGCGGCAAAGTCGCTCTGGACAGGGACATTGTCGAGCACGTGCGCAATCGAGAACAGCGTCGGCGCTTGCTCGTCAAAGCTCGGTGTTGCGAGGTCGTCAAGCGACAGCGCCATGCGCGACGCGACTGGCGGCGTGAGCTTTTCGCGGATCGACGGTAGCAGCAGTGCACTCGCAGACGCTGAGGATGAAGAGCTCGTCGTGGAGCTCAAGTCGTCGTCGCTAAACATGAGCGACGGCCGACTGCGACTGCGACTCGACGCGAGCGAGTGGGTCGCCATCGGCGCTGGTGGGGACATGAGTCCAAACGGATCGTCGTGACCGTCGAGCGCAGTCACTGCGGTGTGGAACGATGGGATCGCGCCGCTGCTCTGCTCAGTCACTGCGTGGAAGCTCGTTGCCGCGTGGACAAACGGGTTGTCCATGCTGCTGCTGTTCGCCATGAAGAACGGGTTTGCATGGCTGCTGCCGCCTGGTGGCATTGCTGGCGAGTGCACATCGAGCGACGAGAAGTCGAGCGCGAGCGTATCGAGAGGCGCTGGCGCTGGCGCGTGGATCCGCAGCAGCGACGGCGACGACGATGGCTGAGTCGCTGACGGCGATGACGACGGACCGCGCAAGACGCGACGCACACTTGCTGCGTTGCGGTGCACGACAAACTGCTCCATTGCATCGACGACTTGCGCGTCGCCGACAATGAGCAAGTCCTCGATCTGCGCCTTTTCGCGCGGCGAGACGTCCATCTTTGCAAGTGCAGCGCCGTACCGGTGCACGCGCTCGACGTTCGACGTCACGGAGCTCACGCGGCCTTTGCGTTTGCGACTCGGCGAACTTGTCGGCGACGCCCCTGGCGACCGCGTCGCTGTTGTTGTGATCGACGGCGTGATGCAGCCTTGCTCTACGAGCGTCCGGAGCTCGTCGCACGGTGCGTACACGAGCATCTCGGCGTCAAAGAGCTCGCGCACGTCGCGGATTGGCGTCTCGCGCGCAACGCCTGTGCGTGGGTCTGTGCGCATCCCGAGCACCGATGCCGCTTTCACAAACGCCATGTAGCTGCTCGTTTGTGCAAGCAAGTATGCGAGACAACGTATGCAGTCGTGTGAGCAACAATAATATGGTTGCACGTGTGCAAGACGCGCAAACAAGCAAGACAAGCAAGACGAGCAAACAAGCAAGTAAGCACATGCAGGAGAGACGTACGATTTCGAGAAGATGCGCTCGTGGAAGCGCTGGATGAGCGCGTGGATGGTCGTGATCGCTGGCGTGAGCTCGATCGCGACGTGGCCGCTGAGGTGGCGCATGCGTACAAACACAGTCTTGGTGTGCGTGGCAGGCGATGACGACATTGAAGACGAGGAAGAAGAGGATGTCGACGACGTGGACGACGAGGCAGTGGGCGTCGCCATGACTTGCATCGAGCGCGGCGGTGTGTCGAGCTGCAGCGATGGCATGAGCATCATTGGCTGTCTCGTGGACGATGACGTCGACGGCATGCGTTCGCGCGCTTATAATAGACCGATGTCGAGGGAGACGTACACGCGCAGCACAAGCGCGTGGCTTAAGTGCGCTTCTGTGTGGAGAGTGTAAGTGGAGCGAACGCGCGGCTGCGTGTGTGCGTGCGTGCCTGCTGCTGCTGTTCTTCGCCAAAGTCGAACTGCGCCGACGCTGTGAGTGTGCGCGAGAGAAGCGGAAGAAGAAACCGCGCGTTGGTCGAAGAAGACAGATCTGCTGCTGGTGCGGCGCGCTGCTGCTGTTGCTTGTCGAGGGAAGGGGGTGTATGGCTCGCTCTCTTGTTCCCTTGCTCGACACTTGCTCTCGACGATCGCTCGCTCGCTCGGCGCAGCAGCAGATGCCAGAAGCGCGCGCAAATGCGAATGCCGCGACGAAAGGGATCAAATCAACTTGCGGCGGCGGCAGCAGTGCCAGCAAAAACAGGCGATGGCGCGTGGGAAGATCCGCGCGCGCTATCTCGCTATCTGCTGGACAGGCAAGCAAAAGACTGGCAAGCGCACCTGCACGAGCACGAGCAAAGGCAGCAGCTGCTGGTCTGGCCCAGCCAAACATACAGCGAGCGAGAACACCTCCAAGTCGGCGAGACACACCTCGCGGGCAGCGCATCTGGGTTCGTGCAGCGGGCGATCGACCTCGCACCATTGCTGATTGAGAAATACGTGTATTGTATCTATAAGCGCAGACGTCGCCCCGCCCATCGGCGGCTTAACGCAATCGCACCTCCGAACAGCTGGCGAAAACCCGCTTGCTCTCACGACGACGACGACGACCGCAGCAGGAGCAGCAATGGAATCCATCTTGAGCTCGCACCTGCAAGTTGTATGCGATGACATCGTCGCCGCAATGCTGCGCGACACGACCTGCCTCTTGCTGCGGACCGTTGTTAGCAACGCCATTTGCTCTTTGGCAAGGTGCTCCTCATGGACTCCGAAGCGCTCTGCGAAGCGCTGCGACGTTTGTGCGCTCGAGGCACCTGCATCACACACACACACACTTGCTGGGTCTTCACAACGCGAGCATCCTGTTGTGAACACTTGCTTGGTTGTTTGTGTGTTGCTGGTGCTGGCGTTCACGGACGCTCGCAAGATTCGACCAGATCGCCATGCAAACATACATGCATTGCAAACACTGCAAACTCCAGCGTGATATCGTTCAATAAGTCAGCATGCCACAAGTCCAACAACAAGATCAGTACCAACACGTCGAGGCGAGCGAGCATGGCGAGCATGATGGCTTCTTCTTCATGTTGCGCAAGGCAAGATGGCTGCTGTTGTTGTGGTGTGGAGTCAAAGCCGATGTTCTTGAATCGAGTTCGCTCGTATTCGACATGTTTAAATAACGAGGCAAAAAAGAGCTCGACCAGCTGGCATCCACGAACAGCAGCAGCACTGTTGCGTGCGGCTAAAGTGCGCTTCACTGTACTTTGGCGTCTCTGTAAAGTGCGAAATTTACCGAAGCCATAGGCACAAGGTCACTCTGTTCGAGCTGTCATCGAGGTCGGCAGCTTCGTCGTCGCAGTCGCGCGCACAGTCGAGCACACCAGTGCCTTGCGACGTCTTTGCGTTGATGTTTGCACCGTGGACAACGAGTGTCTCCAAGACATTCACGTGCACAACTTCGTCGACCGTGTTGCCACTGAAGCTCCTCGCCACAAGCTACAAGAGCTCAAGACGCCAGGAGCATGACGTGCATGTGTGTGTGTGAACCGATATGATCTGCAGCTTGTTCTCT
>JAASFN010000442.1:0-20295 GCA_023333795.1 Globisporangium rhizosaccharum | reverse complement strand
TTTCTATCACCTCAACACCAACGTGGCATTGAGCGAACAAGTGCTGCAAGCACATCAAGCGAGAGAGCGTTTCAAACGCGCTGCAGTGCAGAGCTAAGCTCAGACACACGATCATACTGCTTTCCATTGCCATACACCTCTAGTTAGTACCAACCAAACATTTTCTATCGGGTTCAATTCAGGAGGTTTGCTGGGCCATTCGAGCAGCCCGACGCGCTCATAAGCAAAGAAGGCTCGACTGAACGCGGACAAATGTATGGATGCGTTGTCTTGTTGATAGATGTAGCCTGCAAAACGCCCCACAGCGACCCACCGCCCTGCTGACGCCACTTGATCTCACGCGTAGGGCGATAGTGCTGGATGCCAGGCCCGTCTAGATTCCACTTTTTCTTGTCAGATGATGATGCCTGACTGACCCGGCATCTTCACGCACCAGCATGGCTGTAGCCCGCGAGACTCGCGCTTGCTTGTTAGCTGGGGTGAGATGGAAAGTCGACAGCATCTTATCGTACGAAAGCCTGTCGGTCTGCGCGAGGACTCGTTGCATTGTCGTCACGCTGACCGACAGGCCAAGGTCGTCCTTGAGCTGCGCTGCTGACCCTTCACCTGCCGGCGCAGCGCACAGCAGCTGACAAACGTCGTGCTCACTCAGCGCAGGAGCGCGGCCGACTCTCTTGGGCGCGGATGGAACCACAAACACCATTCACGCGTCGTACGGTATCGGTGCTGCGGTGTACGCGGCGCGTGATTTCGCGTACGCCAACGCCTGCCTCGTGCATGCCGCTGATGCGGCCGCGCTCGCTCTCGGTTAGGCGTGCCTTCGGCATTTTGCTCTTTGAGCATAGTAGCCGTATATTTTTGACCAGGCTGTAAACTCGGTTTTTGTATCAATAGTTCGCAGTGCGTGCTCACATGACAACACACAGCACATCATTCGATTGATCTCAATGAGCAGAATGTCATATCTAAACAGTTGCGAAATTCGAATTTTTGAGCGAATAATGAGAGTCAAATGGGGTGGCCGTAAAATTTTGACCAGCACTTTACATAGTACGAATGTCACGTATTAATTTAATTTCCTTACAAATTCCTAGTCTAACAATTACTAATTGAGTTCATAAAATTCAATTACTGTTTAAAAATTATTGGAAACTAGTATTACCTATTCCTGGTCGAATACTAGTACTGTCTCGTGCGAGTCTCTTGCAAATGTGACTCGTGTGTCTTGCAGATGAAGCGCTCGAGCGCGTGGCGACTGCTTCGAGTGACCTCGAGTCGTTGTGCGCCGCTTGGAGGCTTCGTTGACACCAAAGGTGCGTCGAATCTCGCGCCAGCCATTCAGGTATCTGGTACCGAGCGCGTGAGTCGTCGTCAAGTCGCGAAATCGTTCTGTATTTCGAGTGATGTGCCATTACGCACCGGTTCGAGGGCAACACAACCTGCCCAAGGTCTCCAGTGTGTGTGACTGCGCTGGAAGCGAGCGCTGCTTGAGTGAGCGAGTGCGACCATGCGCGACAACAACCTCTCGTGCTGTAGTGCGCATGCGCGAAGCATGATAGAGACGTAGCGGCGCCATCGAGTGCACAAGTCAAAGCATTTCGCAGTGGCGAGCGAGCTCGTCGTCGACTGTCGATGATGGATGTCGAGTGTCAAGTGGGACGCAGTCCGATCATGATTAACAAACGGCTGCGCAGTTCGATCAACATGCGCAGAGTATGTGTTTCTGCAGTCCATTTCAAAGCATTTAGACTGGAAAATGGACTTGATGGCTGCATGCATTCGTGCAGGGAAACTGAGACTCGCGTTTCGCATCAAGATTCGCAAGTCGAGGACAAAGAGCGTCCACCTATCAAGCGACGAGCCGCCGCGAACGCAACGCATTCGAATGCTAGAGCCCAACAACGTTGACAAAGTCGAATACAATGCGATGTGTCCGCCTTGAAGCTCTTGACGCTCTTGAAGCTCTTGACCATCTGCTCGCGCTGCCAACGAATCGCTCGCGAGCTGCGTGCATGCATGTTGTACCAGTGGGAATGCACTCGTGAGTGCGTGTGCGTGTCTGGCTGGTCCTGGCGACTTGCGCGCACGCATTCGTTCACACTCATTTCTCGATCAGCGTCCACGAGCTCACATCCATCTTCGCTTGCACTCTCGTCGCACTCACCATGAAGCTCTTCGCTGTCGCCGCCGCTGCAGTTGCCGCCGCCGCGAACCTCCCGTCCGCGCTCGCGTGGTGGGACAACGGCCACATGATGGTCGGTGAAGTCGCGACGCAGCTCATGGACCCGGCTGATGTCGCGAGCATCAAGAGCACGCTCAGCGCTTGGGACAAGGACTTCCCGGACACGAGCTCGATCACGACCGCGGCGATTTGGGCTGACCAGGTCAAGTGCAAGAGCGTCTCGCCGTTCTGCACGTCAAAGAAGCAGCCGTCGTTCTCGATGATGGACCTGTGGCACTACATCGACTTGCCTGTGAACGTCGATGGGTCCAAGTGGAAGGGCCAGGAGCCGGGTCTCCAGCTCTTCGCCGAGAACCTCGACGGCGTGTCGATCGAGTTCATGGAGAAGGCGATGGCGTCGCTCAACACGACGAACTCGACATGGGCGGCGAACCTCGTCGTGCGCCAGTTCATCCACATCTTCGGCGACACGCACCAGCCGCTCCACACGGTCGGCGGTGTGAGCCCAGGTCTCCCGAAGGGCGACGCCGGCGGCAACACATACAAGTTTGCGTCGCCATGCGGCTTTAGCAACCTCCACGCGCTTTGGGATGCCGCTGCGGGCGAGTACAGCTTGAACAACTGGGAAGAGGGCATGGACTTGACGGCGCTCAAGGCGAACGCGACCGAGCTCATCAGCTGGTTGCCAGCACTTGCAGACCCGCTCAACTTTGACCAGTACAAGGACATGCCGTTCGACGTGTTCTCGAACACGATGGTGTCGAAGAACGTGCTCCGGAACGTCATCCTCGACTCGTATAGCTACGCGAACAACGTCGTCTACAGCGGTCTCGACTTGACATTCAACGCCAAGGGCTTTGTGCCGTGTCCGTCACCGTCGTACATCTCGTGGGCGGCCACAGTCGCCAAGTTCCGCATTGCGACCGGTGGCAAGCGTCTCGCTATCATTCTCACGCAGTTTGCCAAGCAGCTCCGCAAGCTCAAGCTCGCTGTGTAGAATGCACTCACTTGCTCTAGCTCTTGCACTTGTAGCGAGTACTACTCGAGAGTACCGCACGACCAGTACACTTTGATGTCCATCATGCACTACGACTTGCAACGTCTCCGCTACTTGTATGGATCGCTTGGTGCATGAATGAATAGATAGGATGCACGCACTAGCACTCAATCTGTCGACGCGAGCACGCGATGCCGTAGCCGAGACAGATGCAGGCGCGGAGCACAGAGCTTACGGCTTCGCGACTCAGGTCTTTCTCGTGCTCATCGAGCGCCATGTACGGCTTGAGCGACGGATGGCGCTTGCGCGTCGCGTCAAAGCTGTCGCCGTGTGTCCAGCCCGCTTGGACGTACCCGTCGGCCCAGACTTCGTGCGAGTTCTCTGCGAGCAAGTCGATGAGCAGCAGCATCTCCCACGACAGCGTCACGTTGTCGGTCCAGAGCAGCTCGTGCTCGACTGCGCGGCGCTCCTTTGGCGGACTCAAGCGGCACCCGAGCGCAACGACGCAGCGCATTGTCTCGATGACGCATCGGACGTTCTTTGCTTGCTCGTCGTCCGGGAGCTCGCGCATCGGAAGCAAGCACGGATGCACACGTGCAGCGTTGTCGCGCTCAGTGCCGTGGCGCCAGCCGTCCAAGTACTTGGTGCGGCACCAGTCGTAGTGAAGCTGAGCAGCGAGCAACGTGGTGTCGCGCATGAGCCACTTGGGTAGCTCAGCGTGATCGGACACGATCGGCCGCGGCATGTACTGCACTACACCTGCTCCAGCGGTTGTGGCTGCGTGTGGCGAAGGACGTGCAGCGTCTGCGACGTCATTGAGACTGTCGCCTCGAAGCGCGAGACTCATGGCGTCAAAGCGGCGCTGGAGCACAGACACCGCCGCGCCAACGTCGTGGTCCGCGACTGTGAGCGAGCCGGAGCGCTTGAGCGCGCGCACTTGGCTCTGCAGCGCCTTTGTGTTCACGTTGCGGTGGAGCCACGGATGCGCGAGGATCGCGTCGACCGTGATGCGCTTCGCCGGGTCTTTCTCCAAGATCGCACCGAGCAAGTCCTTGAGCGCGTCGTCTTGGCAGTGAAGTGGAAAGACAACAGCGTCGCGCTCGATCTTTTCAAAGAGTTGCACGAGGTCGTTCGAGTAGAACGGCAAGTAGCCAAACGAGAGCGCGTAGAGCGTCACGCCAATGGACCAGACGTCGGCTTTGAAGCCGCAGAACGCGTCGCCACTGAGCGCCTCGGGCGGCAAGAACTGGTACGTCCCTTTCGTCGACTTGAGCATCCCGCGCCGGCGATCGACAGTGTTGTCAGTGCTGTTGACTACTGTCCGAGTCGCTGCGTCTGCGCTGTCAATGTCCCAGAGCTCGATCGCCTGGACGTCGTCCTCTTCACAGAGTTCGCCGTTCGCGTCTTCGCGAAAGTAGTGCGCAACGCCGAGGTCGCCAATCTTGCACGTCGCTCGGTCGTCCGTCGCTATGAGGTTCTCCGGTTTGATATCGCGATGGCAGAGCCGATTGCGATGGAGCGCTTGGATCCCGAGGAGCAAGTGCGTCGTGTATCGCCGCACGGTCGCTTCATCGAGCAAGCTCATGCTCTTGGTCTGCTTTGCACTGACGTAGCACTTGCGCTCGGCGTCCCACTCGGCGATCGCACCGCCGCCCATGTACTCCATCACGAGGTAGTACTGACCGTGTTCAGGGTCCAAGATCACGTCGTAGAGCTGGATCACGTACGGCAAGTGGCTCGCTTTCTTCAAGAGCGCGATCTCGCGGCGAATGTCGTCTGGGATCGCCGTGTTTGATGACACTGGCGCAGGCTGTGCGCCACTTGGCTCGAGCTGCCCCGCACCGGGCACAGCGACGCGGCGGTTCGGCATGCCTTTCGCCTTCTGTGGCACAAACTTCTTGATCGCAAACGGCTTGCCCTGCCACGTGTAGAGCGACACGATGCCGGATGCACCGCGTCCGAGCTCGCGCACGAGCGAGAACTTGCCAGCGAGGAGCTCGCGCTCTGCGAGCCGTGCGCCGACGCCGGCGGTGAAGCCGCTCGAGAGCTTCGCGACTGCTGCGAGCCACTGCGTCTCGTCGTCGATGGACTGTGTGCGGAATCGGAGCTGCGCGCCACTCTGCGTCGTGACTGCTAAGCCTGTACTTGAGCTATTGCTGCTGCTGTTGTTTGGTGCGTCGTTCGGTGCATGTGTGTCGAGCGAGAGTCGCCGCAATGGTTGGACGTCTTTGATAAGCACGTCGCCGCCCAAGACGCTGTTGTACGACCGCGAGCGCTGGCGACTCGACGTCGCGCACTTGACAAGCGCAAAGCGGTTGGAGTCGAGCACGAACCAGCGCTCTTTCCACACACCACCGCGGCTCTCGTACGTGAGCAGTCCTTCAAACGCGACCTTGTCTTGCTCGATTGCTGGCAACCCGCAGCTGCCATCGAGCACGGTGACACCCATGGTGCTGCTGCTGTTGCTGTTGTAGGCTCAAGCAAATGTGAAACTGTGTCATTGCAGGAGCAGCAGTTCTTCATGATAGAGGTGAACACAACGCGGTGCTCTGCGATCGTCATCCTCAGCACCGCAGCAAAGATCGCGAGGCATCCTCAGCACCTCAGCAGAGCTCGCATGAGTCGTCGTCCTCAGAGACTGAGTCAAAGATACACAACGCACTTGTCACGATGCCGTGGTGCTTTCTTCACATGGAGGCGAACGACGCTGTGCGGGACACATGATGATGGTGGCGGTGCTGGTCGTGACAATGCGCTTGACATCACCACCAGGAATATTGGCCTGTTCACGACCTTCACGACCTCCATGGTGGCGTGTTGATGTGCGTGTGCTGTGTTCTTCGTGGTGTGTTGTGTGGCACAAAAAGTCTTGACTTCAGTGCTAAACCAAATTACACTTGAGAAACGTATAAAAATGAGCAGGAACAAATTGCCGATAGTGCAGAATGTGAGGACAAACTCGTACACATTAGAAAACGCTATGCGACTCAAACCATTGTTTAAAATAAGTAGTGACAAAAGTGCGGAAAACAGCCTTTTCGTGCACTTAGACTTGACGTTTGTATAGTCAGTGACCGCTCGGCGCGCAAAGAGCCATTTGACTTGGCGTTTGTATGTGTTTTGAACCAAAAATGTTGAAATATGAAATGTCGATAAAAAATTCTGAAAACATCAATCGGTTTGGAGAGAGATATGCAACAAGGTAGGTAAAATAACTCACGAAAAAACTAATAACAAGAAACAGTACTAGTACGATGAGGCTCACATATAGAGTAAAAATTTTGTAAACATATAATATTATGAATATACGATCAAAGCAAAGTTTACGTCGAGAACAATTGTCAAAAACTATATTTCGACAATCAGCAGCGAGCGCGCTTTTAGAGCCAATCAGCAGCAGCTTGATTTATCGGACAAAACGCTCGACAATTGCAAAAAATACGGTACAGTGTACCATCCACTCGCCTTTTGCCACTTGAGGTATACTGAAACCAAGTTTATTGCGACTGCTTCGCTCTGATTGGTCCATTTGAACGGAGTGATATGTAGACAATCTTGCGTACAAGCGTGTAAAATATATAACGTGTAAATTTTACACGTTTGACGAAGCGATATCTTGAAATTTGTATGCGATAGTTCGCGGCACTACTGGGTATACCAAGAGCGAAAGATGTATAAGACCGAGTTGTCTCTTTGAAACAGTTTGGCACACTTTATCCGCGGAAACTATCAACCCAAGTCAAAGCGCGCCAAAAATTCACGCGAACGCGCGATCGCCCCAGCTTTCGCACGCTCTTGTCGGTGTCGCCACTCACTAGTGCAGTCGATAAAAGAGAGTCCCCAGCAAGACCAGCAGGACGATGATAGCGGAGCGATCAGACCACCGCTCCCCGTAAGAATCCAAGCTCAGCGGCTCGGCGATGTTCGACTTCAAGAGCGTGATGGCCGCGACAGTGACCGAGGAGGAGAGCGCGCGGTGGTGTATGATGGTCGGTCTGTTGCCAAGCGAGATGCTGTGCAAGAAGTGTAACGCGGCGATGAAGCTCAGTTTGGCGTCCAGTCGCTGGCGGTGCGGTCGCAAGGGCTGCGGGACGGAGCGGAGCATCCGAAACGGGTCGCTGTTCGAGGACAGCCGTCTCCAGCTGTCCGCGTGTGTACGGCTGCTGTTCTTCTGGGCGTCAGGCATCTCGGTGAGCGTTGCGAATGGCTGGGTGGCCGTATCGGAGAAGACGGCTGTGGAGTGGTACTAGCGCTGTCGCGAGATCTGCTCAAGGGAGATGGAGTGCTGTAACATGCAGGTGCGTGCAGAGGTGGGCATCCGTGTCTGGGAGTGAGCAAGGCGGATGACTGAGTGCTGTGCGCTGTGCGCAGATTGGTGGCCAAGGACGTGTCGTTGAGATCGAAGAGACGAGCGTGAAGAAGAAGAGCAAGTATGGCAAGGGCAAGCAACACGAAGACTGCTGGCTGTTCGGCGGCATCGACAGGGCGACAAAGCGCTGGTTTGGTGTGATCACGTTCGAGAAGAGGACCAAGGCCGTGTTGCTGCCGCTGATCAAGAAGCACGTGCGCGCCGGCTCTGTCGTGCACTTGGACATGTGGCGCGCGTACGTGCCAGATGTCAAGACTGCAGCGGGCGAGAAGCGCACACACTCGCTCGAGATGGAGAAGCTGCTCAAAGAGATGCAGTACACCCATCGCTGGTCTGCCACGACAAGCACTTCGTCGACCCAGCGACTGGCAACACGCGCTTGGACGACAGTTTAAGAAACCACACCTTCACTCGCAACAAACACTACGTCGCCTCCGTCAACTAGACCAACCGTAAGCGTTGTTGGGGTTGTCGGCCGTAAGGTAACATCCCTGGGGAACCAGCCGCGTCGTTGGTGATGGAGGAGCATCGCGACGACAGCGAAGACTCCGAAAACGACACTGCGACATCGCATCGCTACAACACACGAGCAAAAGTACATAAGCCCGCTGGACAAGGTTTATATGTCGTGGATGAAGTGACGACATCCTCGTGATGGGCAAGAACACGACAATGTCGATAAGCCCCAAAGTCGCTGTCCTCAACAGTAAAGAACTAAGCTTTCAGTAAACAATCTATACTCCAGTAGTCAAGGCAACGTTTCACTGGAATTGGCTATTGTCGACGAGATGTTTCCAACAACAGAATGCTTGTTGTGGGTTATTCACACGATTATCACACATCCGCTGTTAAGGTTAGTATCGATGAACTAATTGGACACGACTGTTCATTCGCGAGGTACACTTCTCAGAGTGCGCACGATCCTCATGATCAGCACAGCGTGGTGGGATCCACCAACGCCCATCCAACGTGACACCGTCGTTAATGGCTTGGAACTCAGTAGCGATGCTTCCGTTTCGGTCAACCCTAAGCGGTCGATCATCATGAACTAGACAATACAATATACATACAACAAGTCAAGTAGAAACGCTCCTGACCGGGATCTAGTATACCAAACAAGTCATAATCATGAATACCAAACATACATTGTAGTGCATTGTGATCACCGTAGTAGATGTCGTGCGACGCTGTCTTGTTGGCTTCGCATTCATTAATAAGCATACGGACAGTGATGTCGTGCTCGATGGCCCTCTCAAGTGCGATCCCATCCATTTACATACAAATGCCGAAACACCTCAGGGCACATAAAAATGTAAATCGCGATGTCTAGCGTCTTCGACGCATTGTCGATGTAAGCGACAATGCGATCGAGGTCAGACAGCTTGTCGCCACCATAGCCTAATGGAAACGCAAGCGTCTCCACATGGGCATTTGGCTCGCGTGGCTAGCCGTCGAATCCAGTAGAATGGAGGCACCTCTCGACGACTGGCATCCCCTTAGCGCATAGCACTCCGGCTGCCCAGACATCTCGCTCGGTGAGCGGTGTGCGATGCATGGAGGAGCACTACGAGTGTGTAAGAATCGATCACAACTGGCGATCGTCAGATTTGAAGCGGAACCACATCTTATCCCTGATGATACGTGCGTTTGGGCCGAGTCGAAAAAGACCAGCTATCTTATCGACCTATTGGAGGGCAGGCAATCTCTAGCATCGAAGCGGAACCACATCTTGTCCTCGATAATACGTGTGCTCGACGGATCTCTAGCTTTGAAGTTGTTGAACGCAAGAAGCGAAGAAGAAGCGACGCTCATTACAAAAGTTCTAGAACTCGGTGCGCGTCCAAGAAACGTTTCTACACAAGACATACCACTCATGCATAGTATTATCTTTCGAAGGAGCAGCAAACGTCGTCCGCAACCCTTCTTGACGAGTCGGCGCAGCTTGCCAAATGCCATGTCGAAGCGAGCCAATTGTTATTTGTCATCGGCTAAACGCTTACTCGCTGCGCTCGCCGATCATCAATGCTCAAAACGACACATCGGCGTTGTGCAACTCTTCATGATCCGACAACTACAATGGTTGGCTACTCTTAGTGAAAAATTTGATGTCATCCATTTATGCTACAAATCTTCATACAAAAATCATTTTGTAGACTAAATCGTATATTCACTTGCTTTCGTCACTATTGACTTCGCAGTCAACTAGAACTCGACGGCTGTAGCGTGCCTGACTTCACAAGAGGAGTGTCGAAGCATGCCTATACTACGACTATGCAGTGATCTGTAGCGTGCCAGACTTCACAATGCGCTCGTAGAAGCGCTGGACACGCGCTCGATCGACAGTGAGCGTCGCGCTATCTGGGAGCTTCACGACCAAGTCGTCAGAACGCACACGCACGACTTCGACGACGCCGCCTTTGCTCTCGGTCGCAGCAAAGATGTCACTGTCAAAGAGCCACAGAATGTGTCCTGGTCGCACAGCGTCACGTGGCTCGAGCACGCGCGTGAGCGTGAGAACGACTGCAGTTACGCGACCGAGAAAGTCGCGCTGCTTCGTGCGATAGCGGAACTGCACATACTGACTCGAGAGCTGCGTCGGGAAGGCGCTCACAGGCAGTCCCCACACTGGCGTGAGCACAGCAGCGACTTCGCTGCTCGGTGTCGTGAGCACGCTATTGAGGCGGTTGCGCTCTGTCTCGTCGTCTGAGAGCACGTCACTCGACACTGCGACTGCTGCTGCTTCTGCTGCTTTGTCGTCCTGACGACCATGACTTGAGTCGCTGTCGCCATCACTGTCGTCGTCATCTGCGCCGTCGAGCTGACTGAGCTTGCGCTTCTCGCCGAGCTGCCAATGCACGACAGTGTGTTGTCCAAGTCAGCAAGTCAGTCTGTTAGTCGTAGTGTCCGTACGGGAGCCTCGTGGTGCAAGAGAGCGCGTGCGTACGTACGAGTTGCGCAAAGATCGAGTGCGGCCGGTTGCTCGGAGCTGCCTGTCCACGTACATACAGAGACATACAGCACCGTGAGCGCTCCATTCGCAACGACGAGCAACGACACTGTCGTCGATGTACTGTAGCTCTTCGTACGATGCGGTTGCCTATGGCGTGCTGTTGACTTGCAGGCGCGCCAGTGATATGTGTCTGAGCGTAGCTGGTCTGAGCGCGAATGTGAGGTCTGTCGCTTGCATTCGCTGCTGCTGCGGCTGCGTCACCTACGAGTGCGTCGCTTGTAGCATCTGCGTCTGCGTCTGTGAGTGGTGCATCGCTATGAGCTGGAACTGGCACGCCTGTGTAGCACTCGATGCGGTCGCGCCATTGCTGAGCAGAGAGAGAGAGAGAGAGAGAGCACAAACAAGCACGAAGCAGTCAGTCCGTCTCGTCCTCCTCGTTCGTCTCCAGTCGCGTCTGTATCGTACGCACACCTGCTCGAGCAGCGCAGTGACGTCTGCATTGCCAGTCAGATCTCGCTCTCGGAAGCCTGCGCAGACGCGGTGCACGACACGCGCGTAGAACGCTGTGACGGTCGCATCGTCCATAGTGCTGCTGCTGCTGCGTTGAGACTCCATGTTCGTTTGCAGCCTTTGTTTTATCACTATCAGCACGTGTCCATTGAGCAAATGAGCGACAATGGCCCAAGTGCGCTTGCGCTCAGCATGCACAGCGCACGATCATAGCGACACGACCATGTCTACGTGAGGCGACCATGCTTGATAGAAGGGCAGACACGAAGCAGACTTGAGTGTATAGATGCACTCAACCAGCAGCGATCAAGCAAGATGGCAAGGACGCGAGAGCAAGGGATCGAAGACGCGTTCATTGCAACGAGAGAGTGAACGTCTCGTGCGAGTGCTACGACTGTGTATTGCATCTCGCGCTTCGTCTCTGTCTCTGTCTCTGGCGTTCTGCTTGCCTGCGTACTGGGCGATGATGATCGCGCCCGAGCTTACTGGCGGAACGAGTCAGGGATGCCGTTACTCGCGTCGCGCGTGCGCTGTTCACAAACCAATAGAGAAGCGCGTGCTTGTGTGAGTCGCTTGTGCGTCGTATATGCGCATTGATATGGCGTCACGTCACTCGATACAAGAGAGACATCAAGGTAAGAGAGCAAACGACGCAGGCTAGGGACGTACGCGCTCGCCCGATGCGACAACGTAGTAGAGCGTGAATGGGATCACGCCCCAGACCGCCATGGACGTGAAGAAGTCGCCGTCAAACTTGAAGCGCTTCTCCGAGTCACCGCGCCAGTTGCTGTAGTTCTGCTCGCACACATGCACACAGCGAGAGAGTGTGTGGTTCATTGTCAGTCACTGCGCATGTGGTGCTCTTGCTATCAACGCTGTGTGATGCACACATACACAAGCAAACGCACCTCGATGTGCTTGTTCTTCGAGAGCGAGCCGCCGAAGCGGCGCTGGCTCTGCACGCGCGAGCTGAGCGCGACAGCGCGGCGCAGTCCGGTCGTCGCCTGCATACTTGTGTGTGTGTCGGTCGGCGGATTCGTCGCGTTTGTGGCGCTCGCTCGTTTGTTCAGGGGAACTCTGTTATTCGGTTACCGAAAAAAGCTGCCACATCGCTGCACCACACTAATGTACTGATAGTGAATAACATAAGGGAATCACACACAGACAGCTTCGAGCAAGTTGTCGACCTGTATGATGATGGAGCTACTCGATGATGATCAAGAGCAGTGCTCGATGCACACTCGCTTCAAGACAAGTGCAGAGGATGTTGTCCTGTATCCACTGCTGCTACTGCTGCTGCTCACGCGTGGTCAAGAGCGCTCGACGCTCGCTCGCTCTTGCTGCGTGGCACAATGAGATCATCACGCCTAGATCAAGCAAAGCGCTTGAGCAAGCGCTTGTTCGCACAGTGGCGTCACGATCAGCGAGCGCAATGCGATGGACGTGACGACATCAAGCGAAGGAAGTTCGACTACGACAGCATGCACATTCGACAGCCACACACACGCGATTGGAATCTTGGCCAACGCACAGCAATTGATCCGATTGCGACTGCTGCGGATGAATGCTCTCGATAGCACTACGTACGCAGTCTCTCACTCTGCCGTGTGCATATCGTCGTCTCGGCATGCTATCCCAGCCAAAAGCAGTTGCACTCGCTCGAGATCATTGCTAGCGGCGGTGCAGCGTCGGCGATGTCGGGACTGGCGTCTCGATCGAGTACGCAGCCGCGCCAATTGCGATGAGACCCGCTGCTGTGAGCATTGCAGCGCTCGAGCGCGGCGCGAAGCGCATGTTGATCAAGTTAGGCTGACTGTTCCAGAGCTAACAAGACACAAAGCACACACACGTTCATCTCTTAGTATAGCGATGCACAGCACTCACAGCCCAAGCAGCAGCGGCAGACCCCAAGCAGCAGCAGTCCTCCTCTAGACCAAGCAACGTACAAAGTGGCGCGCTCCTGCCAACCAGTGGTACGTGAGCGGAAACGCGACAGCGAACTTGGACACGTAGATGAAGCCGGGCACGGCGTCCTGCGCGCGGTAGATCAGCGACGGGATGTCTTGACCTGCGCTTGCTGCTGCTGCCGCTGCGCCAAAGCCGAGCGAGAGCGCAATGCCGCAGATGCGACTTGTGATCGATGCAATCGCTGGGATCGACTGCTTGTAGACAGTGAGATGCGGCGACACGGGTCGACCGAGCTGCGCCTGGTGCGCCGAGTACTCGATCTCGTGCTGCGTGCCGCGCGGCAGTGGCGGCGGCTCAACGAGCACTTCGCGCTTCCCGACGCGCTTACTCCAGTACAACCGCGTCATTCAGACTTGCTAGATAGAGCTTTGACTGTATCGACACCGAGCGAATGGTATCAATCAAGCGATCGATCGATCGATCGAGGAAAGACAGATTGCCCCGTTACCTTTGGAAGCAGATACAACCGTTATGTTCGAGCAAGTGTAGCCGGCACACAAGCACGAGCTTGCGCTCCATGTTACCGGAGGCACGCTGTCGAGAGCATCGACCCGTGGCAACGCAGAGCGCCATGCTTGGACGCAAAGCCCCACTCGAGCACTGAGTGTGACGCTGATTCCCAGTGTTGCTCATCGAGAGCGCCCAAGGACACGCACTTGCGCAGTTTCTCGAACACGCTCGATGCGCTGCGTGTCCAGAGCGCAAGCAAGAGCTGGATTTTGGAGACGATCTCGCTCTCGACGCTTGCTACTCGAGTTCCCGCTGCGAGTCAGCGACAGCTCACAGAGAGAGAGCGCGCGCAGGTCGTTTGGTGGACGTGTCCGAAGGAGCGCATGTGCTGCTGCTGCTGCTGCTGTTCGGTGCGCGTCGCAGGGTGACGCTTTGCTGGTTGAAGTGCTGAGAAGGAGCACACCGAGGACGAAATCACCAGCTCACTCACACACAGTACTAGCACTCGCGAAGCAGAAACTATAGCAACGAGCGCTCTGGTGTCGCGGTCGCCGACGTGGTGCTGCTGCTGGATGTTCGTGGGTAACGACTCGAGTTGATCTCAGACGGAGCAAGCCTCGGGACAGCCGTGCTCGCTCATGTGCATGCAAACGAACAAACAATCCGAGCGAGCGCGCCTCGAGCGTGTGCAGACTGCCAGCATCGACCTCGTCGTGAGCTGTCCAGCAAGTGTCAACGAGCGAGCGCTACTACTGCTACTGCGACTGACAGGTCGAGATGGATGTGCTGGCTAGTCTGCGCCTGGCTCATGGGAAGCGTGTGGATCTAGGTAATACTAACCATGTAGTTTGAGAGCATAGGTCTAAGTGAAGTGCTTTAGGTCGACAAATGAGTCTACCTAGACTCAATATATGAACCTGACTCGTCTATCATTGCTACAGGTCCAACACACTAACAACCTAGACTGGTCTAGGTTGCGCTCGAATCTCGGTCTCGCGCCTGGCTCAAGCAGCTCCTTGTGTCACTTCGCATGGACGCTCGAAACGGCTTTGTCGGCACAACACACACAATCACAATAGGCAAGACTATACCAATGCGCTTTGACATCGAGCGCTCGCTTGGTCCTGCTCTCTCTCTCGACGATACACCCACACACCCACACAGACGTCGTGGTGTCACACGCTCGCTCGCAACTGCTCGCCCCGCTCTCGGCGCGACCAGAAGCAAACACGCAATGTATCAGCAGCAGTCCCAGAGCGCCAGTCTCGCGAGGCACACCGAGGGTTCTGAATTGGCGCGGGTTTTTCTCAGAGGCGGACCGACTCAGCTCAGCAACCTGATGCATCGTCCCCGTCGCTCGCCCGTTCGCGCGACCGCTTGCTTGCCCACTCAGCTCAGCTCTCGGCGTCGGCTCTTCCATCAGCCGCAAAGCGGCTCGACCGCTCACCTCATTTCCAGTTTCGCGCGACTCGAGCAACACGCTTGAGACGCACTCACCTGCCTATCTGATGCTCTGCATGCGCATCGCCAGCCCCACCACCACCACCACCACCACTCGCATCATTAGCAATAGCAACAACATGGATGCCGCCAAGTACGCAATACTCGGTGCCAGCTCACCGATGGTCGTCGCGCCATCTGCGCAACAGCTCCAAGCACCGTCGTTCAAAGCAGCAACGCCATTGACGCCAACGACACCGTCGCCGACGACCACGATCGACCGCGAGCTGCTGCAGCACTACGCGTACTTGCGGTACGGCGACGCGGGGAACCGCGACAGCAGCGGCCGGAAGCAGCACATTTGCCCTGTCAAGACGTGCGGCCGGCGATTTAGTACGCCAGGGAACCTGTCGCGCCACAAGCGCTTGCACGGTCCAGTCAAGCCGCTCAAGTGCCCAGTTGAGGGCTGCATCTGCGCGTTCCGGAGCGAGAACAAGCTCGAGAAGCACATGAAGTTCCACCTCGGCATCCCAGTGCACGTCTGTCCTGTGCCAGCGTGTGGCAAGACGTTTAGCACCGCAGGGAACTTGAATCGCCATATCAAGGGCCATCACGCAAACGTCGACGTGTCAGCGACGCGCAGAGCAGCGAGCAACAGCATCAGCAGCAACGGCGGCGGCAGTGTCTACAGCGCAAGCTCGTCCGGCGACGAGTACGACAGCTCGGGCGGCGGCGACGACGAGCCATCGATAAACGACGAGCTGGTGCCGCCAGTGAGTGGCGATCAGCTCGATGCGCTCGTTGCGATGCTCGATCAAGACATTGGCGACGGCGACGACCACACTGTTGATCCACTGCGCGCTGCATTGCCTACTGCTGCATCACCGACTGGCGCGTTGACGTTCCAGACTGAGAGCATGCTCGCGCTCTTGCTGCAAGACGACGACGACGTCGAGTGCGACGCGAGTCCAGCGGTTGTGCAGCCGCCAAAGCGCAAGCACAGTCTCTTGGACGACATCATTCGCTTCCACATCAGCCACATTGGCGCAGAAGACGCCGACAAGGCATAAGAGTGAGTGAGTGAGAGAGAGAGTACGTGTAGTAGTGAGAGAGGTAGTGAGAAGTAGTAGAGTGAGGACGTGAGTGAGGTTGCAGGAGTAGCCTGACCGAATAAGTTAAGAGATCCCATGATGCGTTCTGTTGGTTGCGAGTCACGCCTGCTTGGCCGAATGGATACACACGAAGGACGCGTCTAGGACACCCATTCACGACTGACTGTACAAGAGGCGCCATGCAAGACCCAAGACCAGTCGTTTGCTCACGTGTCTGTCTGTCTGTCTGTCTGTCTGTCTGTCTGTCTGTTGTTGTCCTAAGTCGCTGTCCTCCGCTTCATGTCCTGCCCAACCTGATCGCTCGCTCTCCACACACTCACACATCCACACACGCGCAGCCAGTGCTCAACGCCACACACACACACGTGGCAGAGCCCTAGCGTCCTTCCTTCTTCTCTTTGTACGAATGCTACCACCGGAGATCGACCATGAGCATGCCGACGTACCCTCGGCTGTCGGCCACAGGCGTGAACTGGTACCCTTCTGCGACGAGGAACTGCTCGACGGCTGGGAGCAGTCGCGCATTGCCTTGCGGTCCTTTCGAGTGGTGCCCTGAGCCGGTGACGAGGTACATGTGCTCGAGCCCTTCGTCTGCAAGCGTCGGGAGCATGTGCGCAAGCAGCTCGACTGCTTCTGCGACGTGGAGTCCGTGAAGGTCCATGACGCGGTCGTTGTAGAGCTGGCTCGTCGTGTTGCGCGCCTCGAAGATCGTCTGCGCTGCGACAAAGTGGCACTGCTTCATCTGCGCGTTCAGGTCGTGGCCTTGCTTCGACAGGCTCTTCGCCAGCGCCTTGTTCCCACTGGTTGCGACACATAGAGCGAGAATGACAGAGACAGAGAAACTTTCGTGAGCCAGAGCGTCCAAGAGCGTCCTACAGAGCGTCCTAGATACAGCCAAACACACAGGACGGACCTTCGGTACGCCTGCGTTGCGCCCATGAAGCACTTATTTCGTGCGCACGCGAGCTGGTACGCCTCTTCGCGGAGCTCGAGGTACTGCGACGCGACAGCAGTGCCAGTCGCGACCCACCGACCGTTGCTGTACACGTCTTTGTGGTACAAAGGACGCGGCGGCGGCGCTGCTGTGCGTCGTGAGCTTGCTGCTCCGGATGCGTAGCCATCCGTATACTCGCTCGAAGCCGACGGCGGCGGCGGTGGTGGCGCTGCTGGCTGGAGCGCGACAGCGCGGGCAAAGTTCATCGAGAGACTCGAGATGCTTGCGCTGCTGCTGCTCGCGTCGCCTGGAGATGCGTATGATGGCGGTGGCGGACCACTCGCACCAGCTTGGAGCGACGGGAACATGTCTTCAGCTTCAAAGTTCAGCACGAGCGCAGCGTCGTCGTCGAGCTCGTCTTCGCTATCGTAGTCGCGCCGCGCAAGAGCGTCGTCGTTGAGCTTGTAGTACTCGGTGAAGTCGTGCGAGAAGACGCAGTGCTCGCCCTGGAGACACGAGCCGCGGAGCCAGAAGCGGCACGTGATTGCGTGCGTCTCGTGGAGGAACTAGCAGGACGGCGACATGGTCGAGCAGTGAGGACCAACAGGCGATCGACCAGTACGAAACGTCTTAAACAAGTGAGAGACGTACCATGCAGTCGGCGCGTCGGCAGTCGCCTGCGAGGTAGTGGCGACAGACTTGGACCGTCCCAAGCGCTTCGCGCTCGAGCGTAGCTTTCAGCACTGCGTGCGCTTTGTTCACATCGAGCGCCACGAGTCGGAGCAAGTCACCGAGACGCGCAGGGTCAATGTCTGGGAACTTGAGCTGCAAGTGGCCGACGAGCTACAGACGAGTGCGTCAGGAACCGCCAAGGCACCAGAAGGATCAGTGCGTGAGTGCCAGTCGCCTGGAGGAAGTACTGGGCTTGAGACACACACCACACAGGCAGGCGAGCGCACCTCGAATGCGACAGACCAGAAGAAGCTCTCTTCGTCTGCGAGCGCATCGCCAGTCTCGTCTGCATCCTCATCGTCGTCCGCGTCGTCCTCGTTCACGCCATCACCAGGTGCATACACACCATTGCCGAGATCGCCCGTGCCAGTGCCATTTACATGGCCAACACTGTCAAAGACGTCGCTCGGGTCGTAGCCGTACACGCCAGCGCTCTCGTCGTCGCTGTTGCTGTCGTCGTCGCCTGTGCTATTGGGTGGCGTGTACTTCTACGCGCACGTCCATATAAGAGAGCCATGGGCATAGGACAGCGGCTAAGTCCATTGCCCTAGCGACTGCAGGCTCAACAGAGTCGGAGGCTGGCTGGAGCCACGGGGACAGACGTACCGATGTGCCTGGGACAAACAGCGGTGCATCGGCTTTAAGCTCGCCGTCCTCTGCCAAGATGTCGTCAAAGCCGAGCGCGCTGCTGCTGCGCGTTTGCAAAAGCACGCGACTGCTGCTTGCACTGCGCATGGTGCTGAGCGGACGGCGCTGCTGCTCGTCGTCGTCCTCGTCGTCGTCGTTGATGATGCTCTCTGCGATCTTGCTCATGAACGCGTCGTCAACGCCGTCGTCGTCGCTCGTGGCGATCGCTACCATGCGCTGTGCAGCGGCGTCGTCGGCTGCGAGCAGCGACGGGTTGGCAAAGAACTTGGCGAGGTCTTCGACAAACTCGTGCGCTTTGTCCTGCACGCGTCATGCCAGTGCGCCAGTATGCGCAGTTGTGTGAGCGACTGGGTCGTACATCACACTATTGCTTCGTGCCATTCGCGAATCCACTTGCTTGGATGGATGCATCATGAGCGAGCTGGCAAAGACGCAACGTACGTACCTCGTCTTCGGGCGATAGCCAGCCCATGAGGACCTGGTGGATGTTGAATTTCACGTCGTCTGGGTCGTCGAGCGCGTCGCTGTCCGAGAGCATCGCGACGATGTACGGCGCGAAGACGCTGTCGACGCCTAGTGCGTCGAGGCGCGCAGCCGCCCACTTCTCCAGCGGCACTGCGAGCATAATGATGGAGGAGGTGGTGGTGCTGCTGATGTTCGACTCGCTCGTCCACGTGCCCAACAACAGCGTTTTTGTATCAAGAACACGCCGCGTTGCGCTTTGCGCATTGTGCGAGAGAGAGTGGCGAAGACGCAGAGATTCACTATGTGCAGAAATCATCATCATCATCTTGGTTTATCTATTGTTGTGTGGACTCATTTTGACGGGAGCTATTCATGTGGTATACACAAACCCTCTTCAAAGCGATTCGACAATGACTCGCTTTGTTTGAGCTCTTCATTCGAAAAGCAAGTGACAAGCAAGAGCAAGTAGATCAATATGGGCGTGACGAAGGAGATCCTCGCAGAAGGCAGCGGCGCGACGCCTGCAAAGGGCGCGAACGTCACGGTGCACTGCACAGGCTACGGCAAAGACAGCGACCTGTCCAAGAAGTTCTGGAGGTGCGTCTCGCGCTGTAAACGCACTTGTGTGTGTGTGGTAGTGTGCTTGCTCTTACACATTGACACATATCCTGCTCCACACACACGCACATGCACAGTACGCAGGACCCAGGGCAAGAGCCATTTGCGTTCCAAGTCGGTCTTGGACAGGTGATCAAGGGCTGGGACGAAGGTGTCCTCAGCATGAAGCTCGGCGAAAAGGCGCGGCTCACGTGCTCGCCCGACTACGCGTACGGCGCACGCGGCTTCCCAGCGTGGGGATATCCTTCTCTTGCGTCTTGTCCTGCGCTGCTGTTGCTGCTGCATGTATGTACATGTACTACTCCTTCTCCGTCTGTCTCCTTAACCCACGCTCTCGCTCTCTACGATCCAGCCCAACTCGACGCTGATCTTTGAGATCGAAGTGCTCAAGATCGCGTAAGACAGCCACAAGGACCTGGTGCAAGCAGCGCTGCTGTCGACTGACAAGTGGTGCTCACAAGTACACATCACTACTACTACGATCCTATCTAACGTAGTGCCAGACAGTCAACCAACCACCCAAGCACACAAGTGATACGAACGAACTCGTTGTGTGGTCTGTTATCAGTCTGTCGACACGCTCTCAGACACGCTCACGATCGACAGTCTAGACTTCAGACAGCGACGTTCGCTCTCACGCAGCAGTAGGGAGCCCCATACGACACGCGCGCCAGTCGCAGCACTTGAGACTGCGATCGGCTTGACAAAGACGGAGAAGCAGCAGCGACGACGACGACAGCGAAGAAGAAGAAGAAAAAGAGCTTGGGTGGGGTCTCTTGACGCGTTCGAGATCCAGCAGCAGCAGCAGCAGCAGCGAGCAAGCAAGCGAGCACGAGCGAGCGCAAGCGCAAGCGCAAGAGCGCTTACCAGTAGCGGCAGCGCGGCCAGTGCCACGAGCCAGGGTAGCAGCCACCACCGCC
>JAASFN010000441.1:0-20306 GCA_023333795.1 Globisporangium rhizosaccharum | reverse complement strand
TGCGGCTGAATCGTTTGTTGGCTCTGCGTCCAACCAATTTGGATGTTGTGTGGCCTCCATGTGGAGCTATGCAGCGTGCTGCACACCATTCAAACGAGCTCAATGTGACGAGTAATATGCCATTTCCTCGTGGCCGATTTTGAAATAGTGGTAAAACACATGCCTCAAATCTGAAATTCCGTCTATAGTTTTGAGACCGAGGTAGTAGAATGTATAGTTTGACTTCACGTAAGTACGATAACGGCACCGCGTGTCAGCTCAACGTTCAATCCACCGCAACAGCAAGAGCAAGAGCTGAGGGGCTGCGTGCGTGTGCTAGAGCTCTCTGGGTGTGCGAGGAGGAGGAACCTCTGCGCCGTAATTGATCGACAAGATGCTGCCTCGCAACAGCGGTGTGCGCAGCCGCGTGGGCAGCGCTCGCCCTGCGCTCGACTTGCGCAAGATCATCCTCGTCATGCTTGCGCTTGTCTTGGTCGCGTACTTTGCAGTCATGAGCTCGTTCTTCTCGCTCTCGCAGCAACAAGCGAGTGTGATTACAAACGGCGGTGGTGCGCTCACTGGCAATGCGAACGCCGAGCCGTCTGCGCAAGAGAAAAAGGCGCTTGCAGACGCACTCGCAGCGGAGAAAGCGCAAGAAGAGCGAGAGGCAGCAGCTGCAGCAGCTGCAGCAGCTCCCACACGCACACGCACACGCATTGCTGCAATGACGCAGCCGCCGCCACACAAGCCTGAGCACAAGTGGGTGCGCAATCCCGAACGGCGCTACGTCTGGCTCGACGTTGCGATCGACGACGTGTACATTGGCCGCATCACGGTTGAGGTGCGTCCATGTCCATGCGCTATCATCATCACCACCGAGCTACAGTCCATTGACTGACTATAGGACCGGACTGACTGACGTTCTTGCGCACTCTTTGTGGGATTCGCTATGGTATGACCACAGCTCTACGCAGACATGGTCCCAAAGACCGCTGAGAACTTCCGCGTCCTCACAACCGGCGAGAAAGGACCCGAGTACTCGTTCAAGAACAGCGTGTGCCACCGCATCCTCAAGGGCTTCATCGTCCAGTGCGGCGACTTCACGACTGGCAAAGGCTACGGCGGCCGCAGCATCTACGGCAACAAGTTTGACGACGAACCAAACGGCTTGCGCCTCACGCACTCGAAGCGGTACATCCTCCAGATGGCGAACTCGGGGCCAAACACCAACGGGAGTCAGTTCTGCTTCATGCTCGGTCCAGCGCCGCACTTGAACGGCCACCACGTCGTGTTTGGCGAAGTCGTCGACGGCTTTGACGTTGTCGACAAGATGGAGAACGCTGGCGTCCAAGCCGACGGCATTGCGTTGGAGCACAAGGTGCAGTTCCTCGACGGCGACGAGTACCTCTGAGCTCAAGACGTTGTCGGCGTGTGAGAGAGAGAGAGGCGTAGCGCTGCATCTGTGCGCGAGTGCGTGACTGACTGTGAGCAAGAGAGATAGCGTGAGACTGAGAAGTCAGCGGGCAACGGACAAAGTTGCTGGCGCTCGAAGCCACGCACGTGGTATGCATCCTGTCGATTCATTGCTCTCTCTGTTCTATCCTGTTGAGTGCGCTCATACGAGGTGTCCCATGGCGTCTGCGAACGCGTGGTACTGCGCAATCGTCGCGGGCGTCGCCCCTGGAGCGGCACTCGCGAGTGCGTCGTCAAAGTGGCGCATGCAGACGCTTTCAGCGTGAATCGACTCGCGCAGCGCACGCAGCGCAGCTTCGCGGCAGACGTTCTGTGAAGGAGAGAGCAAGAGCTATCGAACCTCAGCACTAGCACAGACAAGCGACACAGTCACAAAGAGAATAGAATGGAGCGCACCTCGAGCTCGGCACCGCTAAACATGGGCGTTCTCGAAGCGATCGCTGCAAGGTCGACGTCGTCTGCGACGTGCATCGCCGTTGTGTGGATCCTGAGGATCGCAAGGCGGTCGGCTTCCGTCGGGAGGTCGACGTAGAGGATGCGGTCAAAGCGTCCAGGACGGAGCAGCGCAGCGTCAATGCAGTCGGGTCGGTTCGTCGCGCCGATCACCAAGAGTCCTAGAGGCAAGCGACGAGCGACAAGAGCATGAGCCATTGAGTGTGAGAGAGGATCAGTCGTGACGCCACTGCCACCCATAGTGCCATGCAACGCACCGTCGGCCGACTCGACGCCGTCCATTTCGTTCAACATCGTCGACATCACACGCATCGCTGCGCTCGTGCCGGCGTCGCTCCCACTCGCAGATCCGTCGAACGCGCGCTTCGTCACGAGCACGTCGATCTCGTCAAAGAACACGATCGCTGGGAGCGCTGCGCGCGCATCGCGAAAGACTTGGCGCACAGCGGCTTCTGCGTCGCCAAAGAACGGCGAGAAGACCTTTGCAGCCGAGAGCGTGAGGAACGTCGCGCCGCTCGAGTGCGCAGCGGCGCGCACGATCGTGCTCTTGCTGCAGCCTGGTGGCCCGTAGAGCAAGATCCCACGCGGTGGCTATGGCGATGGTAATAGCAGCACGTCAAGTGTTAGCTGCCGCGTCCTATCGAGAGAGAAGCTCAATGGTGCACGAGACAGCAGACGCACTTTGACACCGAGACGCGTGAACGTCTGTGGGTACTTGATCGGCCACTCGAGCGCTTGCTGGAGCGCGAGCTTCGTGGCGTCCTGACCGCCGATGCGGTCCCACCCAAGGCGCTCAAAGTCCTTCCTGCTCACACGAGCACGAAGACAAAGGGTCAGACGCATTGCAAGAGTGTCAGCCGAACGATAGAGAGCACAGGGACGTACGAGAAGCCGTTGGCGCCGCGGAGCGATGACGCAACGACGACTTGCATCGCTTGGTCAAAGTCCGCCATCGTCACATTGAATGCAGTCGAGTCGTGGACGTCGTCAGATGGCGAGAGCACGGCGTACTCGAGCTCTGAGGTCTCATCCTCACCACCACTGTCGCGTTCGGCTGAGTGACTGCTGTCACTGCGATCGCCAGTTCCAGCGCCACGCTTGAGTAGGAACGAGAAGAAGCGCGCAGCAGCACTGTCACGATCGCCACTCGTCCGTTGCTGCGCTTGCTGTTGCTTGGCGACAAACCAGAGCGGGATCGCAATCGGGTTCGCAGTCCAGGCGTTCCCAGCGACAACGGCAGAGAAGTTGGCGTTGTAGAGCGGCTTGGACTGGCGCTGCCACGTGCGCCACCACGCATCGAGCTCCTGGTCGCGTGCCATTGCGACAAACTGCCGCGTCGTGGCAACTGCTAGCGCTTCGCGGCAGAGCGCAGCGATGTCGGCACCAACGTACCCGATCGCTTTGTGTGCAAGCGTCTCAATGAACGCCGTTCGCGCTGCATCGGCATCCTCAGTACCATCACCACTCGCTGCGTCGCCACTGATCGGCATGTCCTGCATGTTCATTGCAAAGATCTTGGCACGCTCTGCGGTATTCGGCGGTGCGAGGAAGAGCTCGCGGTCAAAGCGTCCAGGGCGGCGCAGCGCAGGGTCGATGACGTTTGGGAGGTTCGTCGCACCGACGACTATGACGTTCGCGCGTGCGTGTGTGTCGACACCGTCAAGCAGCGTCAAGAGCTGCGCGACGACGCGGCTGTGCGCAGTCGCACTGCTCGCTTCGCGCGTCGGACAGAGCGCGTCGAGCTCATCGATGAAGAGCACGCCAGCGCCGCGCGTGCGCCGTGCAAACGCGGCAGCGTCAGCAAAGATCCGACGGAGCGCAGTCTCGGCGTCGCCAACGCCGCTTGTCATGATCTCTGCGCCGTTGATGATCTGGAGCTGCAGTGGCACGCGCTGACGGCACTCGTGCACGACCGAGCGCACGAGCAGTGTCTTGCCGACGCCAGGCGGACCGCAGAGGAGCAAGCCTTTAGGGAACTCAATGCCACAGCGCTCGGCAAGCTTGGCGTTCTCGACTGGCAAGAGGATCATGTCACGGAGTGCTGCTTGCTCTTTATCGAGTCCTCCAATCTTTGGTGGCGCAGTGTCATCGTCTGCGCTGGAGGTGGTGATGTTTGAGTCGTCTGCTGGTGCTGCTTTGCCGTCTGAGACGTCCACGACACTGCTGTCGTCTGCTGTTGTCAGCGTCACGCGTGTGCTTGGCGTCACGCGCACAAACGACTCGTCCGGATACACAGACACGACTCGGAACGCGACAGTTGCCGCTGCGCTGTCGACGAGGCCGCTCGGAGCTGGGAGCTGCACGATGGCGCCGCGCGCGAGCAACAAGTGACGCTGCAGCGTCTCTTGGAGCATCTGCCGGTACTCGTAGTTTGTGAGCCACGCACGCACGCGCTGCTGGGTCTGCAACGCATCGCTGTCTGCGTGGTTGGTGGTACCACTAGCACTGCTACTGCTGTCGCTCGGCGTGTGCAGCGCTTCCAACGTGACGGCGACGCCATTGCACATGCTCGTCTTTGGGATCCACTGGACACTGCTGCAGCTCGCGTCGGCAGTGAAGCCAACGTCGATGCCACCGAGGTCCTGAAACAGCGATGGGCGTGCGATCACGCGCACACTTGGATCAAAGCAGAGCGGTCCGTCAAAGCTGTTGTTGCCATCAGCATCGTCATTGTCAGCACGAGCCGTGTCCTCGTCTTGTGGCAGCAACGCGGCGCGACAGACGAACAGTGTGTCTTTCGTGGCTGCAGCATCGCTTCGAGCGGCTTGTACGAGCAAGTACTGGCTCATGCGCGGCGAGCGCGCACGGATGCGGCTCACAGGCACGCGGCAGCGCGTCGTGAAGCGGTCGAGCCGCAGCGCCATCGCATTGGCATGGCCATTGGGCGGCATCGTGTCGTGTTCGCTTGTCACGTTTTAGCAGACGACAGAGCGTTTTATCGTAAATAGTAGCGAATTGAGCTAATCTGCTACAGGTTCACTATCAGTCACTATCGGTGTCACTCTTCCACCGTTCAAACGACGAGCTTCGAAGCAGCTCCCCCTCGATGCTGGACGAGCTGCTCGAAGGCACCGGCGCGCAACACGTGAACGACGTCGGACACGAGACACTCGTGCTTACTGACGCAGACGTCCGTACCATCGAGTCGTCTGCGAGTTCAGCACGCAAAAACGACAACGAAATCGAGCACACAGCGCGCAAACAGACCGACAGCGCGAGCGCCACTGATTTGTCGTCGACCATGGACGCTGCTGCTCGCAACAGCGATATCAGCGACACCACCACCACAGTCACACTCGCAAGCGAAGGTGTCGCTACGATTGATGCTGCTGCTACAGTCCGTGACGACGCGGCTGCGTCTCTGACTGAGGTTCTACCAGCACCAGCACGAGCAGTAGACGAGCACGCAGTGGTCGCGTTTGTCAACACTGGCGGGTCAGTCTCTGCTGCTGCGGCGAAGTTCGGCTTGAGCCGCACCGACGTCTCGCGGGTCGTGAAAGACGCTGCCACGTCGCTCGTCAACGCAGCAGAACACAGCAACAGCACTGGCAGTGGCAGTGGCGAGAGCGGCTCGGACCCGGACGAGACAGAAGACGAGCGCGAAGAGACGACGCGGAAGCGCAAGACACGAGATGTCGAGAACGACGACGACGGTGATGAGAGCCACATAGTCGACGACACGAGCGCCGCGTCGGATGCGAGCAGCAGCGCACTCGACGCCACCAACAGAGCGAAGCGCGTGCGCAAGCCGAAAGACGAGAAGCTCGCGATTTTGCACTTTGTCGAGCACGGCGGGACGCACGGCGCTGCTGCAGAGAAGTTTGGACTCTCGCGCACGGCTGTGACGAAGATGGTGAAAGAGCGCGAGCAGATCTGGAGCAACAGCATGTCTGAGACCACGACGACGACAGTAACGACAGCAGCAGTCGCAGCAGCAAGTGCACTACCGGTAGCAATACCGGTAACTATCGACCAGTCGGTACCGCCACTGGTCGTACTCGATCCAGTGATGAACAGCAGTACCACTACTGCTAGTGCTCCAGGACTCAGCAGCACTACACCTTCGAGCGCTCTCATGACCAAGCACGGAGCTGCGACCACACTTCCTATCACAACACCTACAGCAGCAACAGCGCACCGCAAAGGCAAGCGCGTGCGCAAGACGAACGTCGAGAAGCTCGAGATCCTCGCGTTTGTCGAGCAGGGCGGGTCACAAGGCGCCGCGGCTGAGAAGTTTGGCGTCTCGCGCACTGCGGTGACAAAGATGGTGAAAGAGAAAGAGGCGATCGCCGCACAAGCAAACTCCGAGAGCTCGACGCACAGGAAAGTGCTGCAGTACCAGCATAAGCTATCGATCATCGAAGACATGCTCTACAAGTGGCAAGTCCAGGTCGAGTTCGAGACGCCGAGTCTCAAAGTCACAGGCGAGCTCCTTCAGACGAAAGCGATGGAGTTCCGGAACAAGATCCTCATGGACTTTAGCGCCGACTTGCCGGACGACGTCGTCGTGTCGCTCACAGACTTTAAAGCCTCGAACGGCTGGCTCCATCGGTACACGCAGCGCCGGAACGTCCGGTCGCTGTCCAAGCACGAGCACCACAGCATCGCAGGCGACGCGACGCACGTGACGAAGCGCATGGAGGCGATCCGCGCACAGCTCGCGCACGCGCCGCTTGCGTGTATCTGGAACATTGATGAAGCTATCGTGCGGCACCGGACGACGTCCGGACGGCCAGACGCGCCAGTGAACCTCGATGGCCGGAGCCACGAGAAGCTCACGGTGACGTTTGGTGTCAGCGCTGCGGGCGAGAAGCTCGCGCTGCATGCGATCGGCGCAAGCAGTGAGCCAACGTCGCTGAAAGACCTCGACCCAGTGCTTGCGTGCGGCGTCGCGTACCACGCGCAGCGCAAAGCGTGTCAAGACTCGTCCACGACGCTCCACTACGTCAACCGCATGAACCACGAAGCACGCGCGCGGAAGCAAGTGTGGTACGTCCTACTCGACAACTGTCCGTCGCACATGGCCGCTGCGAGCTTGCTCGATCCGACTGGGTCGTACGATGCGGGCTTTAGAGTCGACTCGGTCGTGCTCCTCGTGCTGCCGCCGCAAAGCAGCAGTGGCAGTAGCACAAGTGTCCAGCCACTGCAGCTCGACGTGATCCGGTCCTGGAAGCTCGCGTTCCGGCGCGAGATGCTCCAGACGATCCTCGACGAGTACACTGTGTGGCAGTCCCAGACGACAACGACGGCGACGAGCAAGCCAGTGTTTGACGTCCACGCTGTCACGCATACGCGGAATGCGCTGCTGTGGCTCCAGAGCGCGTGGCACACGGTGTCGGCGACTGCGATTCGCCACGCGTGGACCAAGTCGCACTACCTCCCGCCGCACTTGCTCGCAGAACTTGGCGGCGACGACGCAGCGCAGCAGTCGGTCGATACGACAGTGTACGCAACGCTATTGGAGCTCTTGGCTGTGATCGCGACGAAGCGCGAGCTCGCAAGCGTCCTTGGTCTCGACACTGTCGCGAGTAGCGACATGGAGCAGCTCGCGCTCGAGCTCATGAGTCTCGACGCCGCGGAGACAACTGGCACGTCGAGTGACGATGCGAATGACGACGAGATCGTGATCGAGAGTCTCTCGGCGCAAGGCTTGATCCGCGAGTCGCAGCGCGTGACGCACGGACTGCTCCTCGACGCTGCTGCGACTGCAACACCAGACATTGCGAGCTTGAGCGATGCGTGCGTGACAGTCGAGAAGCTCTTGCGGTTCCTCGACAAGACATCGCACGAGCCGCTTGTGCCAGCGACGGACCGCCGCGCTGGGCGGAGCAACTTGCTCGGTCTCCATCGGATACTCTTGAAAGCTCGCGCAAAGGAGCGCTCGAGCACCGCGTACACTGTCTAGTGTCCTCGTCATCCGAGGCAGTAGGTGTCGTCGAAGGCGAGGACTCGCACTATCGGACGAACAAAGGACTAGGAACAGAAGCCACTGCTGCGGTCACTGAACGCTCGTTCGATTGCCATGGAGGAGGAAGGAGGTCAACACTGTCGAGGTAGAGGAGGAGGAGGAGACACACGAGTTAGCTAGCCACAGGGTCGTCTGTGGCTTTCTTCTTGAGCACTGGCGCCGAATTGGTGCGACTCACGCCCTTGGGCGAGTGAAAGTCGTTGCTACTGCTGCCAGTGTTCGTTGTGATTGGCGGGAGCTTCTTGCTCTGCGGCGTCGCGAGGGACGGAGCAGACGAAGACGAGGCGTCAAAGCCACCAGCGCGTCCGTTCCACTCGGCCTCTTGCTTTGCGAGGCGCTTGGCGTCCTCTGCTCTCTTCTTGCGCTGCTGCTGGAGCTTCTCTTTGTGCTTCTTGAGCGCTGTGGCGGAGAGCGGGCGGCGCGAGAACAGTCGCGAGCTACTGTTGCTACTACTGCTCGCGTCTTTGCTAATCGAGTCACTTGCGCCAGTGGCGGCACCGACGCTCGCCATCTTGAGTTTGAACGCACTACCCGGTCCCAAGCTCGAGCCAAGTGGTGCGACGGACCCAAGCGCTGTCGTCTGCTGCGGTTGCGAGCCAACGGCATCGGCGTCCACGTCGCCGTCAAAGAGACTGAGCTCCGGGCGACTCGCTTGCTGCTCGCGCACGTCGACGACACAGATCGTCTCGACGCCAATGAGTCCGCTGTTCAGTGACGGCGATGGACTCCCAACGGCGCTGCTCATCGCCTGTGCATTGAGCAATAACGTCGTCGTCGTAGCGCTCGTCGTCCCAAGCGCTTCGATCTTCCCACCAGCGTGGACGTACACGTGCTTGGTTCGTTCATTGCGCTCGAGAGCTTCGGCCAAGACCTTCACGCCGTCTTTCGAGATGTAGTTCCCACGGAGGTCAACGAGGCGGAGCTGACAGCTCGCAGTTCCGAGCACTGCTGCGATCGCACGCGCGCCTTCGCTCGTGATCGCATTGCCGCGGAGCTGGAGCTCCTTGACGTTCGGCGCATTGCGCAAGAGCGCGGCGATCGCATGGACCTCTTCGTCGCCGACGCCGCTCTCGGGGAGTTTGAGCACACCACTGTCGTCACTCGAGCCAGAGCTACTAGCCCCAGCATAGTGGTGCTGCTGTTGCTGGACGAGTGCAGCGCGCGACTTGATCTCGTGGACGTACCGCAGTAGCGTCTTGCGCTTGGCGTCCTCTTCCGTCGTGAGCTTCTCCTGCAAGAGCTTGGCTTTGCGCGCCAAGTGCGCGATCTGGTCGCTCTTGGCCAGGACCGTCGCGTGGCTCGCGTCGACGGCGTCGTCTGCGCTGAGGATCGTCGCAAGGAGCGACGCGATGCGCTCGACGAGCATCTGCTTTGTGTTGAGACTCTTCTGCGCGCGCTTGAGGAACGCGTTGATGTGGATTCGGTCGAGGAACTCGACTGCCTGTTGCTGCGCCTTTGGGTTCCCCGGCTGTCGCTTCGCTTTGATCACGAGCAAGCCGCCATGGGACGCCCGGGACTCGACAAAGAACCGGCTATTGAGCGCATCGACTGCTGCGTCCTCTGGATGCGGCGACTCGGTCATCCCGTCGCGGGCAAACGTCCCAGTCGCGCTACTGTTGCCATGGCCGTCTTGGTTGTCAAGGTCCACGCCACTCGAACCTGCGACGCCAGATGTCTCGAGCGCAACGGCGAGCTCGCCGAGCTTCTTCTGCAGCGCGTCCATCTTGATACGCTGGGCATCGAGCTCGTCCTGCTTACACCGAAGCGCTTCGGTCACGACGCGATTGCTCTCAGCCGTAGCAAAGAGCTTCTGCGTCACGTCACTGCTCTTGTCCTGGAGACTCGTGACTTGCGCCACGAGCTTCTTCATCTCCTCTTTGCTCACGAGCTTTGCTTCTTCATCGGCCTGCATCTTGTTGAGTAAGAACGCAATGCGACTGCTCATGGTTTTGATCTTCTCATCGAGGACTTTGCGCGCCTCGGTCTCTTGAAGCTTCGCTTTCACTTCATCGCTGCACCGGAGACTCAGCTGCGCATTGTGCTTCTTGAGCGCCTGGAGCTGCTCCAGTAAGACCTTCTTGTCCATCTCGGACTTCACGCGGGCCTTGCCCTCCTGCGTCCCTTCTTTCAAGAGCCGCGAGTTCTTCTTCTTGAGCGCCAGGAGCTCGAGCTCCTTTTGCTTGAGCCCGTCGATCGCTTTCGTCTTCCCGAGCTCTGCGAGCTTGAGACGCTCCAAGAGCTGGAAGACTTTCTCCGCCATCTCGCGGAGCTGCTCGGCCGAGTCCCGGTTCTCTGCCTCCATGCGCGTGCGCTCGTGCTCGGCACGGTCAACGCGCGTCTGGAGCTCCTGTTTGTCTTTGAGCAAGTTGCCGTTCTCGATGAAGAAGCTCTTGTTTGCATCCACTTGTGCGCGCTTGGCCTTGGACTCGAGCTGGAGCTGCGTCTCGAGTTCCTGCATGCGCTCGTGGCTCCGCCGCAGTGCGTCTTCGAGCGAACTCACGTGGTCGTCGCTCTGGCGCTTCACTTCTTCGAGCTGCTGGAGCTTCGCGAGGAGCTGGTACTGCTTCTCTTTCCGCACACGGAGCTGCTCCTGGAGCGCTTCGAGCTCGACTTGCGTCTTCATCTTGAGCTCCGTGTTACACGCGCGGAGCTGGCCGCTCTCGTTCCGCAAGAGCCGCACTTCTTCGGCTCGGAGCTGTCCGTCGCGCGTCGCTCGCGTGGCGATCTCTTCGTGCGTCTTTGCAGTCGTCAAGAGCGACGCGTACTTGGTCTGGAGCGCGTCGAGGTCGGCTTTGAGCGTCGTGACGTGCGCAGCGAGGCTCGAGGACTGAGACTCTTCGTGCTCGAGCAAGCGCAAGAGCTCCGTGTTGTGGTCGGTCAGGACTTTGATCTGCGTGTCGCGCTCTTCCATGCCCGCCTGGGACTTCGTAAGGTTCGTCTCGGCGGCACGAGCTTTGCTCTGGAGCTCAAAGTTCGCGTCTCGGAGCGTCCGATTCTCGTCCTCGAGCGTGAGCTTGTGCTGCTTGAGCGCGTGGATCTCGTCGTCCATTGCATTGAGCGAGAGGAGCAAGTGCGAGTTCTGGTCCCCGAGGATGCGCATCTGCTCGTCTTTCATCGCAAGCGCTTCGCTCGCACGGCTCTCTTTGTTGCCTTTGACTGCGAGCGTCGCCATCGTTGTTGCAGCATCAGGTGGTCCAGTCGACTGCTTCATCTGCATGTCGATATACAAGACACACGTGACGGCAGCAGCAGCAGCAGGAGCACACCAGTGTGAGAAGATCGAGCAAGAGAGAGCTGACGCTATCAATGAGGACGCACACACACAAGCACAGGGCAGACGTACGTCGCTCGATATGCGGTACGGCGACGCGCTCATCGCGACGCAGAGCAGAGCGCACGTGGGGCAGCGCAGTTGATGGTGTCTCTGGCATTCCGACGACCAGCGCCATCACACACAGAGATGCAGTAGAAGAGCTGAAGAGCTATTTTTAGATGTGGTGATCGGCTATTGATAGCCACGCAACGCTTTCAGAAGTGAAGGAGCGAATGAGAGAGTGAAGAGTGTGGCGAATCGACAGACGGCTGTATTGACGGACGAACGAAGGAGGGTGAGCAGACGCCTGTACGACCTGTAGCACGCGCTCATGCACTGACGTCGTAGCTGCTGCTCGTGAATCCTCGACAGCTGCTCCTTCAAAGGGCTCAGCAGACGAGATCTCGTTGAGCAGTCGGTCGCGACGTGCGACGCGTGACGCAATCTGTCTGCCCACTCGTACGCCCTCAGTCTGTTCGCTCTCATTCGCTCATTCAATCGCCGTTGCGTGTGTGTGCTCGTGTATACAATCGCTCTTTACTCGTCGTCCTCGTCGTCAGCGTCGGCTTGGACGACTGCCGGTCGCTCGCCGATCTCCGCACGCGTGTACTGGATCGCACCGTGGCTCGCACCGCCGCTGTGGTGGTCGTCGTGGCCGCCGTGGCCGTGGTCCCACGGGTGTTCAAGACCCTGCAGTCAGATAGAGATCGGTCGATCGATAGATTTGTTAGACGACTGTCCATGACAGTAGATGCAGTGAAAGAGACCACCGGAACTGCTCGACAAGCTCCATGACGCGAGCGAGCAAGCTTGCTCGATGGATATGCAAGCAGCGATTGTCTCCACATACAAACATGCACATATACATATGCAAGCAGAACGTACCAGCACGACGCGGCCGTCCTCCTTTGCGCGGTAGAAGACCCAGAGCCAGAGCATCGTGCCGTACGCGAGCGCGAGGTTCTTGTGCACAGGGCTGACGTGGAAGTGCATGCCGAAGGGGTAGTCCTTGCCGTGGCCGTGGCCGTGCGAGGCCATGCCGCGCTTCGCGGCGGCGGCGCGCTGCGCGGCCTGGAGACGGCGCGTCACGAACGAGGCGGCGGAGGCGGCGCGCATGCTATCGTCGTCGTGCTTGGACTCGGTTCTCGTGCTCCCCTCGAAGGCTCTGCTGGCCGTTGAGTGCACGCCACACGCCGCTTGAGCATATTCACACTTGATCTTTGTATGTGCGTTGGAGATTTTGTGTGCAAGATACGATTCGACTCGGTATAGTTAAACCAAGTAAATATGAATTCTATTGTGTCGTTTTGACAAACAATAGTAGTTTACTTTGAATGTTATACATATTATATACTACATCAAGACAAACTGTCTAGTTTGTGTGCGTACACCATATTGTCAAACAACAATGTCGACAAGACTCGATACAAAACCCATTTAACATTCGAATCGCTGCGACACAAGCCTCCATTATCAGCTCCGCATCGACAATGCGCACCACCACCACATGGTGCCATCAGCTGCGACGCTGAACTCGTCTGTGCGGCTGCCTGGTGCCTCATTAGCAGAACCACTCGTGTTGATCCAGTCAAGCCATCGCTCCGCACACGCGCGCTCTACCCCACCGCAGAGACACTTGCACACACACGAGAGAGAGAGAGAGAGTGAGAGAGAGCACCAACACGCTTCTTTCGTGCTCAACCACAGTCTCACTCCGGCGCACGCACCTGCCACTCCCTGTCCGCAGCGTATTGAGCTCCACTCGATCGCACTCACTTCTCCACTTGCAGGCGAGCGGCATTGACCGAGCGACTGCAGCGGACGCGTGGACGACACCAGCACCGACCGACGCCTTTCGTCGTGTACACCACCACCTCCTTTCGCAACACACAGCAGCAACCATGGGCTTCCACATCCCCGACTCGCCGCCGCGCCGCAGCGTCAGCCGTGCTGCAAGCCAAACAACAGCAACGACAGCAACTACAGCGACGACAATGACCACAAGCACAGGCACGTCAATGGACGCGGACTCAGACGCTGTGCAGTTCAGCGAGCGGTTCTCCATGCGTCGGCGCAATGCGATCGTCCCGAGTCTCTTCATTGACGTCGTGGGCTCGCCGCGGTCACCGTACGTCTGTCTCTCGCGCGACCATCGCCTCGCACTTTCGCAGCAGCACGAGCACGAGCGTGGGCAGCAGATGACCGAGCGCGAAGCAATGAGCCGAGCAGCAGTGAGTGCAGAGGACCGTGACGTCTCCATGAGCAGCGTCGCGAGCGAGTCTGTCAAGCGTGCGCCTGGGATCCGTCGACACGTCGAGCAGCGCGACGTGAGCATGGAAGCGCATTTTGAAACCCGTGCGACGCTGAACGTCAGTGACGTCCCGTAGCTTGTGGACCAAGCGACGCCAAGTAAGTTTGTAGATACCCATAGCGTGAGTGAGTGAATGCGAGCGCCATGAGCAACACTTTTGAATCAAGTAAGCCATTGTGAGTGTCGCCACGCGTGACTTGTTCAAGTCTCGCATTGCGATCGTCGATCTCGAGGTATGTTCAAGGCAAGCGCTGTGGCGCGTGCGATGTACAGATTTCGATGTGGCTGTGTCAAATGGAGACAATGGTATCGCGATTTCACTTGATTGTTGAATACAATGTACGAACATGCGAATAGAAGCGTCGAAATCGGCATCTGAAGAGAAAATAGCTCTAGAAGTGGCGCGAATGCGGTTTAGAGCAGCCATTTAGATCATCTGATGAAACTCTGTTCTACATTCATGCTGTATTTTGTATTGAAACGGTGAGTGTGCGACCGCACAGGTTTGAACGCCTGCAAACGCCCCCACATTCAAGCCTCTGTGTGTGGTGTGGTGATCGCCGATGAGCACGAGCACGAGCGCCCCAGCAGGCACTGCTGGCGCTGCCGGTGTGCTGGCGCTGCCACTCTCTACCGCCGACCGCCTCGCGCTGTTCATGCAGCGACATGCGCTCAACGACACGAACGTCGCGCAGCAGCTCGCATGGCCGCTCGAGCGTCTGCGCGAGTACCTCGAGACCCGCAAGCAAAGAGTCGCGCCACTCGACGTACGTACGCTTGGTGTCTGCGTGTTTGTGTGTCGGTCTCTCTTTGTGGCGCTCGAATGGCGATCTGCTGTCATGCTGCTCGTACGATCGCGCGAGCGTATCCATGGAAGAGCGAGCGAGTGTGTGTGTCGGTGGTCTGCCACGCACGCACCAAGCAGTCTGCGATGCGGGGATGGGTTCGGAGACGACTCGTCTTCGCTGCCTGCTACTTGTGTGTGGACTGAAGCGCCACTGCCGCGCGTCTGTCTGTCTCGATGAGTACAGACACACGCACGCACACATGCTCTGTCTCGGTGTGACAGCAGCAGCAGCTCACACACGCATCGCATCGCAACACTAACACACTCTATCACACGCTCTTGCTCCCTGACTGCCTCTCGCCAGCGCGCCGACAGTGCAGTCGAGCACTTGCTCGAGCGCTACCAAGTCAGCTCGGCTCGACAAGTCGTCGCAAAAGCGCCGCTCAAGCCACTTGCGCCAGTGCGCGGCACCGGACGCCGCACGTGCGCGCCGACGCAGTTCCCTCGCCACGCGAGCGACATCTCAACGATCATCTCGACTGAGCCATCAGTAGCATCGACTGCGCTTCAAACGCCGTCGCAGTCGCATGGCTCGCCGACGAACCGCAAGCGCAAGCGAAGGGTCGAGTCCAAGCGCTTGGCAACGGTCGTCGACGCACCAGCGCGCGTGAAGCCCTCGAGCGACACGATGTGCCCAGTTCGCATCGACTTGGACGTCAACGGCACGCGCTTCCAAGACACGCTGCTACTCAACGCGTACGTCCACTCGTAGCAATGTCTTACTGCTGGTTGTGTGTGATACATGTGGTCTGACTGCTCTGCGTCGCTGTACGTGTCCAACAGGGCGTCGTCCATGGCGCTGTCTCCGGAAGCCATGGCCGAGCAGATCGCACGTGACGAGCGCTTTTGCGAGAACGTGCGCGACGCCATCGCAGAGTCAATTCGGCGCCAGCTCACGACGTTCTCGTCGTTCATCAGCGCAGACGAGCGCGTGCCCGAGGGCCTTCATCCGATCTACATCGACCTCGTCATTGACGGCTTTGCAGTACGTTCCATGTCGTGCATCAGAGCTGTTCATTTGAGCGGATCAGATTTTATCAGATCTGTATGAGTCTTTGGATCTGATGCCGCTTACTGTCTCTCTCACTTACTGCTCGGTAGCTCCGCGACCAGTTTGAGTGGGACATCAACCGCGACTTTGCGAGTGCGCAGGCGTTCGCCAGTGGCGTACGTCAATGGCTTTGCTCGTGTGTGTGTGAAGGGACTGACTGCCTGTAGCTCTCATGTGTATGAAGACTCACTGGAGGTACTTGGTGTGTGTTTGTGGGTTGTAACGTGTCGTGATAGCTCTGTGAAGATCTGGAGCTGCCTGTGCCGTTTGAGAGCGCGATCGTGTTCTCGATCTGGGAGCAAGTGACTGCGTACCGCCGCGCAGTGTTTGCGCATCCGTGGATAGCAAACGACCCAACGAAGCGCAAGCTCGCGACGCGCACTGCGACTGCGCCGAGCGGCTACATCGATGTGCTGCCGCCAGTTGCAGACGCAGACGACGTCGAGCGCGACGCCGACGCTGCAAGTACGTTTCTCTCTCTCTCTCTCTCTCTCTCTCTCTCTCTCGTGGTCTTTGACTGGAGAGTCGCACTCAACCATGCGCTCATACGATGTGTTTATGGCGACAGAGCTCTGGCAGCCAGCGCTGAGTGAGCTGTCGAAGGAAGAGCGGCAGTTCATCACGTCTCGCCTTGCGACGTTGCGCCGGTACGTCCAGTCGCACTAGGTCGTTACAGGTCGCTCGGCTGACTGACTGGTAGGCTGACTGGCTATGTATCTCTCGTTCGTGTATGGACCAGACCGACGTCTGTGAAGCGTCCACCGCCGTCGTCATCGTCCGCGCATCACCACCATCCGCACCATCAGTCGCACCACGCGTCGAATGGCCACGCGCACAAGCGAGCAGCGCAGAAGAAAGAGAGCCGCATGCCACGGCCGCTCAATGCGTTCATCATGTACTGTCAAGTGCAGAAAGACGCCGTGAGTCGGAGCAAACCACGGCGCTCAGCGTCCGAGACGCGCAAGATCATGGGCGACATGTGGCGCCGCATGACCGATGAAGTACGTCTTTTCGACATGTCGTTAACAGTAGTGACAGGTCTTCACGGGTCCTAACGTGCCGTGACGTGTTATAGGACAAAGAGCAGTACGCACAGCTCGCTGAAGTCGAGAACGAGAAGCGTCGGCGCGAGCACATCTTTGAGCTGCGAGACCGCGCGATCGCCGAGTGGGAAGAGGACGAAGCGCGGCGACGCGGGCTCTTGGGTGCAAGTGCGCTCGACACGACGACGGAATACACGCGTGGCGTGCTCCTTGCGGTGCGTCCTTGTGTTGTATCCGTGTCTACTGCTGATGGCTACTTGAGTGGACCTGACTGACGCTCCTTTGACTGTTTGATACAAACATCAGCACTACATGAACGAGCGCCACGAAGTGGATCAGCATCGAGAAGCTGTGGCGCTCGACGACGACGGCATTGAGAATGATGACGCTGAGGACAATGACGCTGAACAGGACGACGCCTAGCGCCTGCAGTGTCCTATGAGCCGTACGAGTGCGACTGTGTCCATTGCATGCACAGACGCACGCAACGGCGCTCTGCGTCCGTCCGTCTGTCGAATAGAGAGAGACGCGCCTCTGAGCGTGATGATGAAACGCGACTGCGAGTGATGGTCCGTGGCCAATGGGTGCCTTTCTCTCATGGTATCGTCATTGTCGTCCTCCTACTCGTAGATCTCAATGCCCGTGACTTCGAAGATCTCGTTCCGGAGCAGCTCCATGAGCTCCGTGCCATCACGCGTGTTACGCCACGTGCCAGTCGCAGAGTCGAACTCGTAGCGACGCGGACCACTGCGAGCAAATAAGCAAGAGAGAGCAACAGTGTGTGTATGAGAAGGAGTGTGAACTCGCTAGTGCTATGCGCATGACAGACGCACCTGATTGGCGACGACCACCAGAGCTGGCGGTTCGGGATCTGCCGGTTGATCACCCACGTGCCGTCTTCTCCGAGGTCGATCTTCAACACGCCTTGCTGCAGACAGATGTACAGAGATAGAGAGGTAGTGACAGTGTGAGAAGGCGGTGTCTAGCACAGCAGCGCTGGTGCTTGGTCGCCCAGTTCAGAGTGCAGGCGACTGACTGACTGGCACAAGCACCACACCACACATGCGAGAGCGTCGCGCGTGTGTTTGTACGTACCGAGAGCGAGACGTCCGACTCTTCGAGCATCTCTTCGACGCCGTCGAGCCACGACATGATGTCATGCAGCGCCGTGTCTGCGAGCTCGAGGAAGCGGTTCTCGTCCACTGCGTCGATCACGTGCGATGGCGGTGCGCCATTGCCATTGCTGCTGTTTGCGGCGCCACTGCTGCTGTCACTCGCAGCTGAGAACGATCGGAACGCAGTGCGAGCGATTGCAGGCGTAAGTGCGTTGCTGCTGCTACGAGCGACGCACGCGATGCGGATCGCGCGGGTCTGGAGCGCACAGCGCGCAGCACGGCGCATCGACGTCGCGAGCATATCTCTCGGTCACTCTCAAGTTGTGCGGTTGCGAGTCGCTGATGATTGGCGAATGTGCTGGCGCTTGAGAGTATACAAAAACCAAGTGAGATTCCACCTTTTGGTGATTTCATTGAACAGATCGATCGATCCAAAAGAGCTCTTCGCGTCGATCGATCAAGCGCAAGTGAACAGCATGAGCAAGAAGAAGCGCAGTGGCGCTAGTGCACATGCGAACAGCTCATCCGCTGCTGCTAGCAACGCATCACCATCAACTCCAGCGCCAAATCTACCGCTACCAGCTGCAGCAGTGTCATCATTCTCGGTAAATCAAACACTCGAGTGTCCGCAGCACAGCGTCGTCACGCACTACCAGCAGCTCGCAAAGGACGTCACCGAGCTCCCTGCGACGTTTGATCGTACACTATGGATCCACAACGTCATCTTGCTCGCGCTGCAGCACATTCTCTTGTTCGACCAGGTGCGTTTGGTTCGCTCAATGTTGTGATGATAGGAGAGGCAGTGAGTCACTCACATCCCCACACGATCCATAGCGACACAGCGACTGACTCTCGCACCTTGTGTATGTGTATGTTCCTACGCTAGCACGTGTCGCTCGAGCAGCTCTTGTTATTCCTCTGGACTGCGCTCTGGCTCGGCCGCGCGTGCATCGCGTCGCACAAGCGGCAGTTCCCGATCCTCGCGCCGCAGATCGAGATGACTGTGCTCTGGCGCATTGGTCTCGCTGCGATTGGTGCGAGTGCGCACGTTGCGTTCTTCTATCTCTGCAGAGGCTCCCGCTTGCAGCAGCAGCACGTGCTGCTCTTATTGCTCGTGTTTGGTCTCGACGTCGTGTCGGTCGCATTGCTCTATCGCGCACACGCACGCGTGACGTGGCCACAGATCGCACTCGCAGTCGTCGAAGCGCCAGTGCTCACGCCCATCTTCTCGACGCTCTACTCCTACGTACGTCTGCGCACAGCCAGTCATTCCGTCATTGGTTCTTTGAGTTGATATTCGCTATCTAACTTTATATTTGATATGGATACAAATCAACTATGACAACCTACAGCGCGAACAGCTCGTGTACGACCGCGTCGCAGTCGCACTCATGCAGCTCACTGCGTGTGTCCACGCAGCAGTGCTGCTTAGTGCGAAGCTCCTAGCGCGAGAGCCATCACCACGAGTGCAGTCAACGCAATGGAGCCAGCAGCGTGGTCGCGCGCTCCTTGCCGCGATGCGCCAACGCTTCGACCAAGACGACCGGAGCAATAGCAGCAGTGCAGTGGAGCTCCTGTCATCCGCCAAGCAGGTACATCGCTGTCTTGGACGCGTCATTCAGTGTGTATCTATCTGGGTGAGTGAGAACTTAAGGCTGATCGCTACCGTGTGGTCTCGATAGAAGAAGAGGCGCAACGCTAGCAAAGCACTCGCGGACGTCCCAGAGCAGCAGCAGCGTGAGCAAGAGACTGAGGTACTCGCCAACAAGTCTACAACGCCTGCGCTCGTGTCTGTACTGACGCAGCTGCTGGAGCACGTGAGCGTCCAAGTCGCGACGCTTGCACTCGTGCAGACGCTGCTGCTGCTCACGCACGTCGTGGTCTCATCGTCCTACTTGCTCTCGTGGGAGATCACGAGGTGCGTTCCTTGCCATTCATTCAGTCGCTCAGACTCTCACTCACTCCGCCAACTGACGGACTATCTTATCGTCCTATTACTTGTTTGCTCTGTTGCTCGTCGCTCGCATGGATGCAGTGTCTTGATGCTGAGCAGTGCTCATGTGCTCTGGACGCTTGTGCAGCTCCAGCAGAAGCTCGCAGAGCCGCTGTCGCTGCGTCTTGATGCAGAACACAGTCCAACAGAGCTCCAAGCTAATGCGTAGTGACGCTAGCAACACATATACGCAAATAGTCGTGCATGTCAGCTTGTTCACTGCTAGCGCTTGTTTGTAGTGCGCTGGTCTTGCTGGTCTTGTTGCTCCTGCTCTTGCTCTTGTTGTAAAGCGCGCTTGGCGGCGTCGCAGCAGTCGTAGTAGCGCTTGATGACGTCCGCGCATCGGTGCTCCTGGTAGCTCCGTTGCTGGAGACAGAACTGGATCGCGCATGCTTCCTTCTTGCACACGCGCTCGCAGACGCCATCCGCGTCTTTGTCGTCGTTGCGCAGTGGCATCAGAGCTGTTGCTGCTGCCTATCTGTGAGCGTTCCAACCTGATGGAACATCTAGTGCGATATTCGTACTTTATCGAATCATCCAGGAGTCTTGAGCTTGCGAGAGGTGTCCAGGTCGCCAAAGAGTCGATGACGATGCAAGACGCCATGCACACAACGAGCTGTGTGCGTCGTGTATATGAGCGCGTCCAAGTGTCCTTCGTCCTCGCTGCTCACTCGAGTCTTGAGATAGATAGATCAAACAGATCCAATCTACCACTTTGAAGCGCGACTACTGAACGACCGAGCGACCCCACTTCGCGAGG